>JBBPBX010001048.1:1848-37977 GCA_038048925.1 Garcialebias charrua | reverse complement strand
ATACTGTGTACATTAACTCATATGCTGCTGTGCCACTCTTTGCAAATGTCAATGCTAGAACCTTCAGTTTATTTTATAGATATACTTTTTATACTTTTTATACTACTATGCAAAAACTCAGGACAGTATTACACTTTTATTACTTCATTTTATGCTTATGTTCATTAAATGTTTAGTGTTTTAGCGTTGGTGTAAAATTTTCATACTTTTATACTACTATGAAAAAACTCAGGACAGTGTTACACTTTTACTATTTTATGCTTATTCATTCATTCATTCATTCAACCTTTATTTATACAGGCTAGCCTCGTTGAGTCACGGGGACTCATTTACAAGAGGGACCTGTCTCACTCACACCAAACAACCATCCACTCTCACACTCACACCTAGGGTCAATTTAGAGTCACCAATCAGCCTAACATGCATGTTTTTTGGTCTGTGGGAGGAAACCGGAGTACCTGGAGGAAACCCACGCATGCACGGGGAGAACATGCAAACTCCACCCAGAAAGGCCCCGGACCGGGATTTGAACCGGCAACCTTCTCGCTGAGAGGCAGCAGCTCTACCAGTTGTGCCAACGTGCTGCTTAAGTTTATTAAATGTTTTAGTGTTTAGTGTTTAAATGGTTACTGTTGCACCGAGGGACTGAAAGAAACGCAATGTCAATCCTGTGTATGTCCTGTACATATTGTAGTTCTGACAATAAAGTTGACTTTGACTTTGACTTTGACTAACTTGGACCCAGTGTACACACCACCTCATGTATTACATGTGGTGGAAATGAAAATAAAGTTGACTTGAATGCTGGATGGATGGATGAGACCTTTGACCTCAGACATTGCTGCTTCTACTTTTGGTATCTGGATGTGGATCACAGATTTGGCAGATGTGCAGTGCTTCTGAGTGTTCAGGGCCACTCTGTCCTGTACTCGATCCTTGACTTTCTCTTACTGTGGTTTTCTGTCCTTCAGAGCTGGGAGAGATCAGGAACGTTACAACCTCTAAGCCTTCTCTGGATCTGGATGGACTGGAGAAATACACCAACTACAGCATCCAGGTGCTTGCCTTTACCAGAGCTGGAGATGGCGTTCGCAGCGAACAGATTTACACCCGCACCAAGGAGGATGGTAGGAAAAATAAAACTGCTCACTTCAAGGCATGATCCGGTTATTTTAGAAACAAGTACTTATTTATACTTAAGTTCCTCATGACATCTGTGGATAACAATTCTAGGTTGTAGAAAGAAAGAAAAAACTTCAGTGACTACATCACCTTGTGCTTTCAGTTCCTGGCCCTCCAGCTGGGGTGAAAGCTGCAGCTTCATCCAACTCTGTGGTGTTTGTGTCCTGGCTTCCTCCTCTCAAAGTGAACGGCATCATCAGGAAGTACACTGTTTTCTGCTCCAACCCTCACCCTACGGTAATGCACAAAACACAACTGAATAGAGTTTAGTCTCACTTGATTTTAATAGAGGCTGAAACGTTTTCTGTAACAAATAAAGTCCAGTTGTTTTTGTATTGAGCGCTTGTTCTGAGTTTGTCACAAACAAAAGATTGACAGCACAAACTGCAGCCAGTGGTGTCTCTACGAAGGGTTAATTCCAGAGGTAGAATAAAATGCACACCACACTTCTCAGATTTTTTTTTTCTTTGTAAAGAAATTTGAAAGTCGTGTATCAATTTCCTCCACTTCACAATTATGTCCTACTTTGTGTTGGTGCATCACATAAAATCCCAGTTAAATACTTTGATGTTACTGGTTGTCACGGGATAAAATATGGAAAAGTTTCAAGGAGTATGAAGACTTTTTCAAGCCTCTGGAAAAGCAAATCAAGCCGATGTAGTTTAAACCTCAACTATAACGAATGTCTCCAGCACTCTTCAGCTTGTTTTGGTTGCTTCCATTGGGTTTGACTACAGCCTAATAAAGGTGCAGGTGTTCATGTTTGAACTTTTCATGGGATGGGTTTAGGAATATTTACTAGAAAATCATTTCTGACAGACCCAACATGGTCATTTGTAGTAGGTTGAGAGTTCTTAACTTTCTTTTCCTTTCTACCTGTAGGTGAGTAGTGAATTTGAGGCAGCACCAGATGTGTTCTTTTACCGTATCCCCAACCTGAGCAGGAACAGGCAGTACAGCATCTGGGTGGTGGCAGTCACTGCTGCAGGCCGTGGAAATGCCAGCGAGATCATCACTGTCAAACCCATGGCTGATGGTGGGTGGAGTTTCTCTGATGTCTTATTACATAGCAAGCTTTCTCTCAGTGCTTTATCTTAAAAACACAAGAACACCAGTTGAATATATTTTGCCAATGAATTTGGCAGCACAATGGATCAGTGGTTAGCACTGTTGCCTCACAGCAGAGATGCTCACAAGTCATTTTTTGCAAGTCCAAGTCAAGTCTCAAGTCTCTGATCTCAAGTCCAGGTCAAGTCCAAGTCAAGTCTCAAGTCATTGATCTCAAGTCCAAGTCAAGTCTCAAGTCTCTGATCTCAAGTCCAAGTCAAGTCCAAGTCAAGTCCCTAATATTTGAGTGACACCGTGAATGAATGTATGCTATTCATTCGCAAACAATGGACATTAAATGTCTCTCCTTTTAAAAATATCCAGGTTAACATTAGATTAACACACTGACGCTAAGCTTGTTTGTAGCAGCTGCTAACAACCTTTTAGGCAGTGACTACACGTTACAGCTTATTTTTATCTGAATGTAGAGGCCAAAACATTACATTAAATGTCTCTCCTCAATTCAATTCAGTTCAGTTTATTTATACTGTATAGCTCCAAGTCACAAGTTGTCTCAGGGCACTGAACAGAAACAATCAAATATAAAAATAATAAGTTAACAGAAACTTTAATATAAAAATAATAAGTTAACAGAAACTTTAATATAAAAATAATGGTAACACTATTTATCTGAGGAGACTGCTTTGAGTTTAACTCCATGTTATAAAAAAGCTACAGTAGTTAGCCAGAGTTATTTCAGGATGAAATAATTTGAACTTCTGTTTGAATTTAATGCTATGAACTTTTTCCTTGAACTTTTTCCTTTTTGTTACATTTACCGGTACTATGAATTTCTCATAGGGCAGAGAGCCAACATGGAGGACTCACAAACATATACAGTATTATTATTATTATTATACAGTACAAATAATATTGTCCAGTGTCTGATGCTGCAGTCATGTTACTGAGCTCCCACTGATGGGCTAACCTGGTTCCACCAGCAGCAGGATCTTCAGACAGAACAGCTGGTGGGATGTCCTGGTATCTGCAGCCCTCTCTCCATTTGTTTCTTCATGGACATGGAGCTGTGAAATTATGTTGTGCCTCTTCCTCAGCAAAACGCTCCTCCAGTGGAGACTTTCTGGACAGACTGCAGGGAGGTTCCTAAACAAACAACAGGTTTATCAGTATTATCAGTAAAAAGAGATTATTAAATCATTTTTAAGACTGAGAATGTATACAATTATTAGCTCTGTTGTTATTGCCTAACTAACCTATTCAATAATTCTTCAAACTGTGACATTCACTCATAATGGAATGAAAGAGAACATAAACAGAAATTATATAATACTGAAAACTAGAGACATTAAAACATTTTAAAAGACACAGAGAACTTTAAATGAATTAAGAATGTTAATAAGTGTTGGATTTGAGTGCAATGTAAGTGCAATCCATGGTTGAATTGAATCCACATCTGAAAAGGGATGCAACCTTTTCACAACATATGCTGTAACTGTTTTGTGGCACTCGGTTACACTGACGTATTTACCTTGGACAGTGAAACCATTTCAGGTCGTTTGTCTAAGAAAAAAAAAACGAGCTAACGTTAGCATCGTGTTTGTATTTGAGCTGACTTACCGCTTTAAGCGGAGTATAACTTATTAGCTGCCTTAATGTTGGTATGAGATGTAGTTTATAGTTTATTTATTTACCTGGTGGAGCCGAAGAGGTGGCGATTAGCGAAAAGTTCGGCGGAGCGTTTTGCAGACGGACCACTCTGTACTTCCGGTCGGATACGAAGCGAAAATAATCCGGTGGAGTGCGTCAAAGACGGGTCACTATTTTACTTCTCCACGCTCCTTTGCATGATAGAAAATTATTGCAAGTGCTGCACTGACCTGACTGGTCATTTTATTAAATTAGTACGCTATCGATAGCAGATGCACACTTCCGGTGGATTCTTCTTCGTTGGCTTTCGGTGGCGGCTACTTCCGGTCGGCTAACTAGCATCGAACATAGGAATCGCAAATTAATATTTTGAACGATTTCGGGAAAACCGGACAGTTAGTCCCGGTTCCGAACAATTCTCGATGCTCACGAGTCTTAAATGGCGAGTCCGAGTCGAGTTGGAAGTCTTTTGAATGCAAGTCCGAGTCGAGTTGGAAGTCTTTTGAATGCATTTGAATGCAAGTCCGAGTCGAGTCTGAAGTCTCTGTTTTTGCGACTTAAGTGCGACTCGAGTCCGAGTCCCAAACTCGAGTCCCCATCTCTGGTGTCTAATCTATACTAAAACTTCTAAAGTACATTTTCAGAATTCATGCAAAGACAGCAGATCATAGAGAAACAGTTTTTAAAACACAAAAACACGTCAGAATACAACTTATTTTATGGAGGAAAAGAATAGGGCTGTTGATGAGGCCTTTTTTCATGAATTATAGACAACTTTTTGTTTCTAAGGTCAGGTGGCTGTGGCGGCCATCTTGAACTGGGTTGACTCAGAAACTTGATCATTTGTAGATGTACATACAAAGAATAAAAAGTGTGAGCTGGAAAACCTGAAACCTGTGAATCCTGCCTAACAATGGAAGAAGCATCTGCTGGAACCTGAGAGTCGTCAGGGTTTCACCATCCCTCTGAGGACCGTTTTCAGGGAAACATGGAAGTTCAAAAGTTTTGGATGGTTCTTTATCTAGACAGCAAAAACTAATTGAAGTGAAACAATGAAATGTCATCGGTCTTACAGAATTCAATCTAAATTGATTCTTGATGTAAAAAAACTAATAATGATGGTGGTCACTAAATGTTTGTTCAACTGTCATCTAAAGGTCTGTTTCTGGTTGATTTATGGAGCATTTGAACACATATAAACTAAGAATTTGGACTTGTAGCAGGGCACCAGCAATTTGATGTAAATTAAAGTAAGATTCTCAAAATTAGGTCTCAAATTAAAATGAAGATGATTTGTTCTATTGAAAATAAATCAGTGCATTCCACACAAATTATTATCAGGATGCAAACTATTCCACAATCATAAGCTTTATTACAATCAAAAGTAAAATAAAATCAAGAAATACAGCAAAATAAAACAAAAGCTTTTACATCATCAAGTATGAAATTTGATAATAAACTTTCAACATTGATATTAACAATATTAAACCAAACAGCTTGTTGTAAATTGATTGGAAACATGATTGAACTATCACAGAAATATTTTGAACAGTAGAACTTCTAATTCTAATTACTCGCAATTCATTCAACCTTTATTTAGACAGGTTAATCCCATTGAGCCTCAAGAACTCATTTACAAGAGAGACCCATCTTCAACAAAGAATGACAACAATAGACAATCATAAGAGAGGCATACAGATTTATTTTAACAAATTTAACTAAAAAAATGTCACACACATAGACATGTAGGAGGAGATGTATGAAGGCAGCAGACCAAGAAGTGATTTAAAAATGAAAATGTACCAGTGGTACAATAGAATAGGACCACACAGGCCTTAATAAATCTCTTAATATAATTAGAAACTATGCAACAGGACTATTAACAGGACACCAGCAATCTCCCTGAAACGGTTCAACATGTCTTTATGGAATGTCCAGGGTACAAAACAGAAAGAATGAATTTCCAAAAATAAATTAATATTAAATTTACAACGAGGGATGTTTTTAGTAGTGATATCGGTAAAGTTAAAGATCAAATTATTATTTTCTTGAAAAATACAAACTTAAGAGAGAATTTAGTCGAGTTATTAAATTAATTTTGCAGAATTATTATTTTTTCCTGTTTATCTCCTGTCCCCACTCCAGCTCAGTAGGTGGCGGTAATGCACATTACAGTTGGTCTGCCAACCTCCATAAAACAAAACAACAAGAAGAAAGGTGGTGGTGGTGGTGGGGGGGATCATTACATATCTATGGCTCATTAGTTCCCATCCGTACTGATGCCACAAAGCTGTGAGTGCTTGTTAGACACTATTCAACACTAGAATGACTATAGCACATTAATAGACTTGTTATTTTGGTTATGACGGGTGTATGATAATTTCCCTCAAAATATGATAATTTTATGTCTCTAGTACGATAATCCTACATTTCTCACCTGGCAACACTGATCATTAGTTGGATGCAGAATTTTTTATTTTTGTACATTTTTTATTTGTTACTTTTCCTATTAAACTTTTTTTCTCAAATGGTGTCCTTGAACATTAAATTTCCTAAACATATTTTACAATGTTAAAGGTATTGTGACATGATTTTGTAAATTTGAATATTTGTCAGAACATATATATCTTATATCATTGAGCTCTGGTCGTTTTTGCATAATAAATTATAAATATATTAAAATTTCATTCCAATTTATGGTAATTTTTTACCATAAATTCTCTGGGACACGCCCCGTGAATTAATGCAAATCTTCATGTGACGTACACGTGGGCACTGGGCATAAGGCGGAGCCTGGCTTGCCCCTTTGTTTGGTGAAAGATCGACTCTTTTTTTTTTTGGTGTAACTTGAAAAATGCTGTCACGTTGTAGCGCATTTGGGTGTTCTAATATCAGCAGTGAACAAGTGAGCCTTCACAAATTCCCAAAAGATGAGAAACTTTGCCTAGAATGGAAGTACAGAGAACTTGTGACCGATGGGTTCCTACTGAGAGTCCTATGTCTGCAGCGACCATCTTACTGCCTATCAGGTACGAGCTGTTGTTTGTTTTTATTTGGGGAGAGTCTATTAATGAGAGTTTTGGATGATTTACTGTTTTAAAAAGATATATGTCAGACGTGAGGTCTATCTGCCGACATCTGCTTGCTAACAGACATTAGCATAGCTCCCGAGTCAACACGGGTGCTATTTAGGTATTTTTAAATTATTTCGGCGCAATCAGGTACGATCTGTTGTTTGTTTTTTATTTGGGGAGAGTCTATTAATGAGAGTTTTGGATGATTTACTGTTTTAAAAAGATATATGTCAGACGTGAGGTCTATCTGCCGACATCTGCTTGCTAACAGACATTAGCATAGCTCCCGAGTCAACACGGGTGCTATTTAGGTATTTTAAAATTATTTCGGCACAATCAGGTACGATCTGTTGTTTGTTTTTTATTTGGGGAGAGTCTATTAAAGTTGCAGTATGTAGCTTTTTTTATAAACATATTTCTTCTCTCAGTCACTATTTTTTGTCAGAGTGATGTTAAACAGGTAATCTTTGAGAAATACTATATTCCTCTGGCGTCTCCCGGTGGTTAAAATAGCATTTATAAAAACCAGAGCGGGCCGTTTTTGACCAGCCAATAAAAACAGAGTTATTTTCATGAACGAGCTTCCCCCGCCCTCCCCCCGCCTCTCCCAGCGGCAGCGCGCAGGCGCAGCAGCCGGGCACGCTCCCGTCTCAAACAGTAGCTGTTTCAAGATGGCGGAGGTGGCGAGAGCTTCGAGTGCTCAGAGGATTGCAAAGCGATGCAGAGTTAGCAACTTTCCTGCTTGAAAAGTAAGTGTCTTTGCTTGACTCATGTGATAGCGCAAATGCCATGATATTATCTACAACAGGCTAAAATCGTTTTCCGGCCTACAGCTGACGTGATGCTAATGGCAGCAGCTAACTCATTCAACCTCAGTATTGTTTTGATACGTACATTTAGTTATCCTAACTTATTGTATTGTGGATCAGCATGCAGATATGTTGAAAGTACTGTAACTGCGCTGTCTGTGTAAGAGATGCATGATCACAACTAGCAATTAGCATATTGTCTGCAGATCATTTGGTGTTCATAATCTAAAAGTCTGTTAGTTGTACTACACAATATATGTTGTTGATGCATACATCTCAACCTCTTTGGACGTTTACCTGTATAAAGGGCCTCAAAAATTATTAAATTTTGGAATCAAATCTGTAAAACTTGCGGTGGGGTGGACGAGTTTGCTGCGGACATGAGCATGCAGTGAAGCAGGATGAAAGGAGAGCATAAAAAGTTCAAATTTTACTTCTAGCAGCAGAACAGGATGGAAGATGGCTGTTTGATGCTATTTTTTAAATCATCCTACATGCTTTGATATGTTAGATAAATTTGTCATTGTGTGATAAATGTGTTGAAAAGAATATCTGATTATTGTTTGAACTACATTATATGTTTTTATGCAGAGATGATGACTTTGGGGAAGGTCTCAGAAGTGAATTTGGGGAGACTCCCATTCAGGTTTTGGAAACAAGGTAAGTAAGGGGAAACTGTATTTATGTCAAGATTATTTTATGGTTTGCACTGCAACTAATATAACTGTGATCATAATATTATTACACAATTTTAAAATGTAGATGGTAAGGTTGTATGTCTAATATTGTTTATGAAATGTATTTCCACCAGATATTACGGTAGGCAGAAACAAAAACCAAAGTTTAATAGTTGTTTTTATATAATCCATCCATCCATCCATCCATTTTCTTCCTCTTATCCGGGGTCGGGTCGCGGGGGTAGCAGCCTAAGTAGGGAGGCCCAGACTTCCCTCTCCCCAGCCACTTGGAGCAGCTCCTCTGGGGGAATCCCAAGGCGTTCCCAGGCCAGCCGAGAAACATAGTCCCTCCAGCGTCCTGGGTCTTCCTCTGGGTCTCCTCCCGGTGGGACATGCCCGGAACACCTCACCAGGGAGGCGTCCAGGAGGCATCCTAACCAGATGCCCGAGCCACCTCAACTGGCTCCTCTCGATGTGGAGAAGCAGCGGCTCTACTCCGAGTCCCTCCCGGATGACTGAGCTTCTCACCCTATCTCTAAGGGAGAGTCCAGACACCCTGCGGAGAAAACTCATTTCAGCCGCTTGTATCCGAGATCTTGTTCTTTCGGTCACAACCCAAAGCTCATGACCATAGATGAGGGTGGGAACGTAGATCGATCGGTAAATTGAGAGCTTTGCCTTTTGACTCAGCTCTCTCTTCACCACGACAGACCGGTACAGCGCCCGCTTCACTGCGGACGCTGCACCTATCCGCCTATCAATCTCACGCTCCAGTTTTTATATAATGTATTTCTTTATTGTTATGGCTTTTCTGTGCTGCAATTTTAGTGGACATAAAATTAGAATAATACAGATGCACAATATTGACAATAAATATCTTTGAAGCTTATTTTTTTTATTATTTTATTTTTCTAACCACGTCACAGAAAATGTACAACTTTATAAATTTAAGAATTTTTAAAAAGATGACTTAATTAAAATTCTGTGTTCATGTATAACATACACAGACCAAAAACATGCATGTTAGACTGATTGGTAACTCTAAATTGACCCTAGGTGTGAGTGAGACAGGTCTCTCTTGTAAATGAGTCCCCGTGGCTCAACGAGGCTAGCCTGTATAAATAAAGGTTGAATGAATGAATGTTCTTCTTCCTCAGGTTGTCAGCGCTGTCCTGTTGATGATGATGGTGGTGGTGGTCCCACAGACAGCAGCAAAGCCACACAGGAAGTCCTTTGAAGGATTAGCAGAAGAAACGGTCCCTCTGCGTTTGGACCCAAACAATTTAGTTCCCAGCCTAAAAGTCAGTTCTTTGGCCAGCGACTCCATCTCACCGTGGACCTACAAGTGAGGCTTCAGCTCCTCAGTGTGTTGTCCTTCATGAAGCTCAGAGTCCTGTTAACAGTTTTTTGTCTCCTCTCTGTCCTCAGCATCTCCAGGGATGACAACATGTACCCTCATGCGCTGTCGCAGGCTCACTGTTTGCTCAAAACCTGCCTGGACCACCAAGGACTGGAGGACGGGGGCCTGGAGTCCCGTCCCATTCTGCATCAGGTGCTGGTTCTGAGGCGAGTCAAGACGCCAGGGCCAGGCACAGCTACCACTACCGCCTGGAGTCCAAACTCATCTCAGTGGGTTGCACCTGCGTGAGACCGAAGGTGATCAACCAGCACTGAGGACTGACCCATGGAGACCAGATGAAGACCATCTCCACGTGGGGTGTCCTCCAAAGATCTGTGGCAGGGTGTGGCCTTGGGGCAATTTCAATCCCAAAAATCCTCAATTAAAAGAAAAGAACTTTTAAACGAGTTGATGAAGTTTATCAATGAACCTTAATTTTTTTATTTATATATACTGTATATATATATATAGTCATTCATTCATTCAACCTTTATTTAGTCAGGTAAATCTCATTGAGCCTCGAGGGCTCATTTACAAAAGTGACCTGCTACTAACTAAAGAATGATGAACAGCAATGGTAGAATTTCTGTTCATCATTCTACATCATATATATATATATATATATATATATATATATATATATATATAGATATATATATATATACATATATAGATATACAGTATATATATAGTATATATACTGTAGTTATAAATATAGTTATTTTTTTATATAGATACCTATATTTATAACTATATATATATATATAGTATATATACATATAGATACCTATATTTATAACTATATATATATATATTATATATATACACAAATGAAAGAGTGGAGATCAGGTGGTTCTCTATGGACTTTAGATGTTTGGACAAGCTGACAATCTGGAGAAGCTCCACATATTTATTGACCTGACCCACTTAAGTGAAGACCAGATCAGTCACCTGGGCCCTGCTTGCTGTTCTGTTGCCCTGAAGGCTGCAGGTTAGGAAGAATTTGGAGTTAATTAAGTTCTGTTTAATTTCTGTCCAGTTTTATTAAAAAGTTATTTAAATCAAACTAAGTACACAACAGAGTATTTAACATCAGGGTGGATGCTCAGTGCTTTATTTATGGTTATTTAAGTCTGCGTTATGTAACGGTTTGATGATCCTTGTCACATATTTATTTAGGTTTTTTGTGTATTGTCTAAATAAATAAATAAAAAAGATTTTGTCGCTGTGTTCTTTCAAATAGAAAATTATTTCACTGCATGTTCATGAAGAATCATCAATTTAAATGTTTGCATGAAAACAGGGTGACTATGAGAACTGTTTGTTTTCATCAACTCCCCCTGTGAGCATCGAATCTCATTATGTAACAAAACCAGAATATGAACAAGTCCAGCTGTAGTGCATCAACCCAGGTTTGACTTCTCAGGAGCTGAGTGTCTCCAGCACGTAGCTGGCTTCCTCTTCGGACCGTAGGTCTCTGGGTGTAAATTCCTCGTCTGAAGACCATCGAGAATGTTTCTAAACTAGATGCGTAACACAGATAAAATGTCACACACTGCAGCAAAGTATTATAACATAACTTATTGAAAGGGTTATACATAATTTACGATACTTTATTACAAATACGCAAAGATTTGAGAAGGAAATAGTCGATCGGGTGACTGCGCCGACGCCATCTTAGAACTGTGTTTACAATGCATGCGCGTTCACGAGACAGGCCAAGCTGTGGAGGAGGAGCTAAGGAGGCGGAGTTGCAGGTCAGCCAGAGTGCAAGGGGGAGGAGGGAGAAGGGTTTCTGCTCGAAAATTTCCTAAGTTTCAGGGCTTTACAGAAACTGCAGACCGTGCCTTTAATGAGAGTTTTGGATGATTTACTGTTTTAAAAAGATATATGTCAGACGTGAGGTCTATCTGCCGACATCTGCTTGCTAACAGACATTAGCATAGCTCCCGAGTCAACACGGGTGCTATTTAGGTATTTTTAAATTATTTCGGCGCAATCAGGTACGATCTGTTGTTTGTTTTTTATTTGGGGAGAGTCTATTAATGAGAGTTTTGGATGATTTACTGTTTTAAAAAGATATATGTCAGACGTGAGGTCTATCTGCCGACATCTGCTTGCTAACAGACATTAGCATAGCTCCCGAGTCAACACGGGTGCTATTTAGGTATTTTTAAATTATTTCGGCGCAATCAGGTACGATCTGTTGTTTGTTTTTTATTTGGGGAGAGTCTATTAATGAGAGTTTTGGATGATTTACTGTTTTAAAAAGATATATGTCAGACGTGAGGTCTATCTGCCGACATCTGCTTGCTAACAGACATTAGCATAGCTCCCGAGTCAACACGGGTGCTATTTAGGTATTTTTAAATTATTTCGGCGCAATCAGGTACGATCTGTTGTTTGTTTTTTATTTGGGGAGAGTCTATTAATGAGAGTTTTGGATGATTTACTGTCTTAAAATGATAGATCTCAAACGCAATCGGACATGCTCAAAGCCACGAAGCTCCCTGCACGTTTTTTTAAAGCTGAATCGTAAAAGTTAATAAGTTTTCCATTAATAGAGTATACAATAAAATGATTTGAGCAAGATTAAAACTTCTACTGCTTATATTGACCTTCCAAAACTGAAGACAAATTGCTTAGATCAACACTAGAAATGCTGCACTCGTCTGAGTCGACATGCTCCGCCATTATTAATTACATGCGCGTTGAGCAGCGGCTCCCCACGTGTACGTCAAATGACGGTTTTGCGGAATGCACGGAATTTTAGGGGCGTGTCCCAGAGAAATGACTATCATAACTTGGAATGAAATTTTAATATATTTATAATTTATTATGCAAAAACGACCAGAGCTCAATGATATAAGATATATATGTTCTGACAAATATTCAAATTTACAAAATCATGTCACAATCCCTTTAAGTGTGTATAGTGTTTGTTTAAATCCAAACTGGAAGTTAAGAAAAATTTCCATTTGCATTTGACCTTTAATGAATCCTAAGAAAAGATTACCAGAATCTGCTCAACTGTTATTATGTTACAATTTTTTTTATTTCAGGATGAAGTCAGATAAAAACAGTCAAAAATTCAGAAAGGACAATTTTCAGTTATCGACCGTCCAACTGTGGCCCCTGAGAGATTCAGCTGAAAGACCTGGTGCACCTTTTATTTGAACCTGCAGAGATTTGAACAGCTGATCTGAAGCAAACAGGCAGGTGTTCAACTGAACTGATGACTCATGCTGTTTGATGGTCTCCTCCATCTAGTCTAAAAAAGCGAATTCTGGTCCTCTGGACATAAAAAAAATAAAAAGCAAACTAATTTAAAAAAGTGAAGATTTTTTAATACATCTTCATTGTAAAAATCTATACTAAAATGGAAAATACATGGGTTTAAAGCAGGTAGGGAAGGCAATAAGGTAGGATTATTAATCAGGTTTAAAAGTTATAGCTCATGAGGTACTCCATTAGAGCATGACATCTCTTTCACAACATTCTGTGGAAAAGCCTTTAGGGTGTTCTTCTTCTAGTGGTGGTTAGTAAATAGCTTAAGGGAGCACTACTGCCACCAGGTGGTAAGAAGAGTTGGATTCTGGACCCACGCCTACAGAACGGGTACAGAAGTGTAAATGGAAACACAACCACACACGAGCTGAACTGAACCGCACCGTAACAGTGGAAAAGGGGCATAGGTGTCTCTTTCAGAAAAGAGAGTTGATTAGCAGAGAGATTTAATTATCATAGTCAGAATGGAACCAGGGGTGGTCAGGATGTAGACTCATCCTGACTTGGGAGATTAACACACACAAAAGAAGTGGGTAGGAGACACAGTGTCTCTGAGGACGTTCTGTGTCTTTGAGGGACACTTTTGTCTCTGATAAGGCCTTGGTTGGATGGACGCTACATAATTTATTAAAAAAAAAAACTATAAGGTTAGATTCATTAAAACTAGGGATGCACCGATCCACTTTTAAAAAAATACTTTTGATCAGATCACGATACCTAAATCTAGATGTCGACCGATACGATACTATTTCGATAAAATCATCATTGATTTTATATGAGGCTGTAATAATCTCCTCTCTACAGGCAAGTACAATTTGTACAAACATAATCATGCATGTCCAAAAACGCAACTTGAGGNGATCACGATACCTAAATCTGGATGTCGACCGATACCAATACAAGTCCAATAAAATCAACATTATTGATTTTATATGAGGCTGTAATAATCTCCTCTCTACAGGCAAGTACAATTTGTACAAACATAAGCATGCATGTCCAAAAACGCAACTTGAGGTAAGTTTTAATGTTGGATAAGTTTCAAAGTTAGAATTAAATCCTGCTAACACAAAGCATGTTTTTATTCCTAGCTTTAAAGTCAGAGTCAGTCAGTCATAGAGTTTTACTGTCATACACACCACATGTGGTACATGGGGTGGAATGAGATCATGTACACAGGGTCCCAGTTACATCCCACAACAAAATGTAAAAGAAAAACAGTAATAAGGTCTAAGATATGAACTAAGAAAAACATCAACTAAATATACACTAAGCACTAATAGCATAAAAACAATATGCTGAAGTGGATATTAAAGAAGTGGATATTAAAGTGATTACCGTAATTGCTTCAAACATCTGCTAAGTTCATGGCAAAAACCAACACAGACATGTTCCTGATTTTAGTATTTTACATCGCTTTATAATGTAGCTGTTTTGCTTCGTTTTTGTATTTAGTAATTTTTTTTATTTAAATTATTTTATTTTTCCAGTTCATATACTTTTTTATGATTGTCTACTGTTTGCTGGTGAAGATTCTCAGTCGTCCAGGACATGGTAAAATCAAAAAAGGCATTCAATACAAGATCAACTGGACTTTATTTGTTACAGAAGACGTTTCGACCTCTCTTCAGAGGGCTTTATTCAATTGATAAAGCCCTCTGGAAAGAGATCGAAACGTCTTCTGTGCCACGGCCGCCCACGTATTGTAGGTCGCAACGGAGATTTCTTCTCTTGGTACAGCGGCTCTGCAGACATTGCACGTTGCTGTCTTGCAGTGTTTAGTGTAAAATACTTCCACACAGCGGACATGTTAAGATGAAAAGTTGGTTAGCCGTTAGCCACAGTGCTGCTCTCAGTCCCCATGTATTTACTCACATTTTAGCTGGCTTCAAACTATGAAATGAATTTCCTTCAGAAAATCCATTCCATAGTTTGATTCACTGCCTTGCAGAGCAGCCGGCAGGGAATCACATGTGGAGATGTTTCAGCAGACATAGACATTCATAATGGATCGGAAATATCTGCAGATTGTATCAGAAAAATCCGATAGGTAAATTATGCTGGTATAGGAGGCCAAGGCTAATACTGATACCGGATCAGCCCCATCCTTAATTAAAACACAATTAGTTCATCTGCATGACAAATCTGTTAATTAACAAAGTAACTAACTGATTAAAAAACAATTATCTCAGGAATTACATGAACAACATTTCAGGGAGTCTGACTGTTTGAAAAAACAATTTGATTGGTTGGTTGGTTCTCTCCACATATTGCACAACCACTGAACCAGTATTTTAGAATCAACATCTATAGTTCAAATTATGATCTAAGGTTTAGTTAGTTTGTTTTTAAAGTATTCTTGAGAAATTAGGAGCAAATCATAGATTAGGAACTTGTTCAAAAATTGTTACAGAATATATTTTACAAAATCAAAATTTATTTTATTTGGGTGCTAAAACACCAGCTGCATCTCATGGCCTATAATAATTACAGGTAGTACTCGAATTACGACACCCCCGACTTACGACGTTTCGGACTTACGAGCGCATCTCATAAAAAATAATAATAATAAATAAATGTACAGTACTGTACAGTTACCAAGCACTTAGCCTATCCTAACACAGTTAAGGAGTGAGTTGAATTGTCTCCCTCCTCCATAGCAGGCTCCATTCACATAAAGGGAGCTAGCTCCCTTTATGTGAAAGGGAGACAACTCAACTCACTCCATCTTTAAAAACTATGTTAGGATAGGTTAGGTGCTTGGTAACTATACAGTACTGTACATCTATTTATTTCTTTAAAAAAAAAAAGTTTTTTTTTTGTATGTGATCCTACTTACGAATTTTCGACATACGAACGGCCCCATAGGTACGGAACTTGTTCGTAAGTCAGGGACTACCTGTATTTTAATATTTTCTGGTAGAAAGTTTTCACTCCAGTGTGGACTCTCATGTGTCTGTTTAAACTTGTCTGCTGACTAAATCTTTGTCTACAAAGTTCACAAGGAAAAGGCTTGTCTCCTGTGTGGACTCTCATGTGTGTGTTTAAATTTGTCTTATGACTAAATCTATGTCCACAAAGATCACATAGAAATGGCTTTTCTCCTGTGTGGACCTTCATGTGTGAGTTTAAACTGTCCTTCAGATTAAATCTTTGTCCACAAAGTTCACAAGGAAATGGCTTGTCTCCTATGTGGACTCTCATGTGTGAGTTTAAATGGTCCTTCCGACTAAATCTTTGTCCACAAAGTTCACAAGGAAACGGTTTGTCTCCTGTGTGAACTCTCATGTGTGAGTTTAAATGTGTCTTATGACTAAATCTATGTCCACAAAGAGCACATGGAAACAGCTTGACTCCTGTGTGGACTCTCATGTGTGTATTTAAACTTGTCTTATGACTAAATCTATGTCCACAAAGAGCACATGGAAACGGCTTGTCTCCTGTGTGGACTCTCATGTGTGAGTTTAAATGTGTCTTGTGACTAAATCTTTGTCCACAAAGTTCACAAGGAAACGGCTTGTCTCCTGTGTGGACTCTCATGTGTGTGTTTAAATTTGACTTATGACTAAATCTTTGTCCACAAAGATCACAAGGAAATGGCTTGTCTCCTGTGTGGACTCTCATGTGTTTGTTTAAATCTGCCTTAAGACTAAATCTTTGTCCACAAAGATCACAAGGAAATGGCTTGTCTCCTGTGTGGACTCGCATGTGTGAGTTTAAATTTGTCTTCTGACTAAATCTTTTTCCACAAAGATCACAAGGAAATGGCTTGTCTCCTGTGTGGACTCTCATGTGTGTGATTAAATGGTCCTTCCGACTAAACCTTTGTTCACAAAGTTCACAAGGAAATGGCTTGTCTCCTGTGTGGACTCGAATGTGTGAGTTTAAATTTGCCTTATGACTAAATCTTTGTCCACAAAGATCACAAGGAAACGGCTTGTCTCCTGTATGGACTCTCATGTGTGAGTTTAACGTATCCTTCAGACTAAATCTCTGTCCACAAAGTTCACATGGAAACGGCTTGTCTCCTGTATGGACACTCATGTGTTTGTTTAAAGCATCCTTCCAACTAAATCTCTGTCCACAAAGTTCACATGGAAACGGCTTGTCTCCTGTGTGGACTCTCATGTGTGAGTTTAAACTTCCCTTCTGACTAAATCTTTGTCCACAAAGTTCACAAGGAAATGGCTTGTCTCCTGTGTGGACTCTCATGTGTATGTTTACACTTGCCTTCTGACTAAATCTTTGACCACAAAGTTCACAAGGAAACGGCTTGTCTCCTGTGTGGACTCTCATATGTGAGTTTAAACTTGCCTTCTGACTAAATCTTTGTCCACAAAGTTCACATGGAAACGGCTTGGCTCCTGTGTGGACTCTCATGTGTATGTTTAAACTTGCCTTGTGACTAAATCTTTGTCCACAAAGATCACATGGAAATGGCTTGTCTCCTGTGTGGACTCTCATGTGTTTGTTTAAATCTGCCTTATGACTAAATCTATGTCCACAAAGATCACAAGGAAATGGCTTGTCTCCTGTGTGGACTCGCATATGTGAGTTTAAACTTGTCTTATGACTAAATCTTTGCCCACAAACTTCACAAGGAAATGGCTTGTCTCCTGTGTGGACGCTCATGTGTGAGTTTAAATGGTCCCTCCGACTAAACTTTTGTTCACAAAGTTCACAAGGAAATGGCTTGTCTCCTGTGTGGACTCGCATGTGTGAGTTTAAATTTGACTTCCAACTAAATCTTTGTCCACAAAGTTCACAAGGAAATGGCTTGTCTCCTGTGTGGACTCTCATGTGTCTTTTTAAAGAGTCCTTCCAACTAAATCTCTGTCCACAAAGTTCACAAGGAAATGGCTTGTCTCCTGTGTGGACTCGCATGTGTGAGTTTAAATTTGCCTTCTGACTAAATCTTTGTCCACAAACTTCACAAGGAAATGGCTTGTCTCCTGTGTGGACTTTCATGTGTGTGTTTAACTTTGATCTGGAAGTAAATCTTTTAGCACAGTCATCACAGCTTATTGATTTTGGTCTTGCCTGGACTTTCATGCGTGATTCTACATTTATCTTCTCTCCAACACATTTCTTATTAAGCAGACATCTTGAAGACTTCACTCCTGAATGACTTGTCATGTGTCTTTGAAGAGTCTGGTTACTGACATACTGCTTACCACACACAGAGCAGCTCAAATATTTGTTGACAGTTTTTACCTCTGATTCAGGAGCCCTGCTCTCCTTCCAGTCTTTCATACTGTCTTCACGTTCTGATTCAGAGTCTGATGAGTTCTTTAGCAGAGAGTCAGGATTGGTCATTTCACCATCCTCTTCATCGTCCTCGTTAACATCAGTCTTTGAAGAGCTGGAACTGTCTTTGTGAATTTTTAAATCTGGGTTCCTGGTAAGTTTTTTTTATCCTCCTCTCTCTTTAAAGAAACTGTAGTGATCTAAAATCTGATATTGGTCTCCTCCATATTAAGTTGGTCACCCACCAGACTGGTCTAAGGGTATTTTCTTCCACTTTATGATAAGAGGTTCTGGGTCCTGCTGGTCCACATCAGGCTTTCAGTCTTGAGGAGCTTCTTCTTCTTAATCAGCTCTAAACAGAGGCAGGAACCACTGAAACACATGTACAATAAAGACAATGTTACTTCAACACATGCACACACAGGGACGTGTGGGTGGGGGGCTTCTAGTGGGGCTTGAGCACCTGCCCCTTTTGCTACTTGTCCCCACGTGCCCTTTTGGTCAAATTCTTTTTTTAAATTTTATTTCCTATTCCTAAGCCCTCCTCTGACAAATAACATGTATTAACTCTAAAAAAGCTAAGTCTGGTCCAGACTTTGCTTTTTTAGATTTTTCTACCTGGATTATTGAGCATGCATCAGGGTAACATGTATTACATTTTTTATTTTATTATTATTATTGTATTTTGCAAGAAAAACAACATAATAAGCCCTCCAGTCACGTACCAACACTAAATTCCCCATAATGCAACGGTAGTAGTAGGGGTGGGTCCAATCCGATCCGGAGGCTTATCTCATGAACCCAGAGTAATAAGACCTGCCTCACATTCAGGAAATCCCTTTCAGTTTGCAGCCAGCTACAGCGTGTGGATTGAGTGAGTAGCACTTTAGCTAACAGCTAGCAAACTTTTCATCACAACATGTCCACTGTGTGGAAGTATTTTACACTAAACACTGCAAGACAACAACGTGCAATGTCTGTAGAGCCATAGCGCCATGTTAAACTGCGGTCAAGTTAGTTTTACATTGGACATTCAAACTCCGGGGCCCCGGATTGAACAATAAAAACACACCGCTGAAGCCACGGAGCTCAAATAATCACGGAGAAGTTGCTACACTTCATCATAATTAATGACCAACAGCTATCAGCTGTAGATAATGAAGGATTACACAGCTTGATACTTGCAGCCAACAGCCAACAGTAAACAATCATAAAAAATCATATTAATTAAAAATCACAAGAAAACTGTTAAAAAAAACAAACAGCTACATTATTAAACAATGTAAAATACTAAAGGCAGGAACATGTCTGTGTTGATTTATGCCAAGAACTTAGTAGATGTAAAGCTATTTAATATTTTATTTAATTCATTTATTTGTTCATTTAAAAGAGGCAAAATAAAACACATTAATCAAAAAGAAAACATTGAATGAAAAGTGTGCAGAAAAAAGAAAAAAAATCTTATCTCACCCCCTTAAAATAATCATTGAACCAGTCCGGCCCTTGGCTTATAGCAAATTTGTTTTTTTTTGGCCCTCCATGTATTTGACTTTTGACACCCCTGGCTTATGCAATAGGGAGCACATTGCCCGTCCAAAACCTACCATCTCTCCATAATGGATATATGTCCAATCTTCTAACTTCCTTTGCTACATAATGTACATTGCATTTTTTCTAGCGTTAGGTAAATGTATCTTGAAGGAAAATAAAAGTCCAACAAGGATATTCATTTAGAATAAAAAAATAACTCACCCTGAACTACCATAATACATATATGTAATAACCAATCAAGTCGCTTCTGTCCAATAAAAGCGTACAAATGAAGGGGAAAAAAAACTATCCAGACTTTAAGTAAGTTTAGGGGCTCGTTTGCAGAGTATGGAGTTAAATTTGTTTCACAATTATTCAATGAAAAAAAAAACTAACCTCGGTTAAATAAAATAAAAATGTAATCAAAACTTTTGGAATTGTAATGATTTCTTTTTTTTTTTAAACAAAAACATTTGTTTAAAAAAACTTTTTTTAAATTAAATAACTCATTTTTCTCTTGTGAACTTAAAAAGTTATTTGCAAAACATAAACTTTTATTTGCACACATCAGAAATCTTTTTTGCTATTTTAAGCTCTGCCCATTACGTCATGTGAGAATCGCAAGCAAAACTTTGAATGACAAAAAAAAAACTTAGAATAGCAAGCAGATTTCTGACATATGAAAATAAGTTTGTTTTGCAAATAATTTTTTCACTTGAGACAAAAATTTGTGATTTTAAAAAGTTTTTTAAGCAAAACTTTTTTGTTTAAATAATTTTTACAATTCAAAATGTCTTGATCACAATTTTATTTTATGTAATTGAGGTTAGTTTTTTTTATAGAATAATTATGAAACAAATTGAACTCCATAGAAGAGGTCCCATTTTCATAATTTTATAGATTACAGTACACTAAAAGTTACACTGTGCCCTTGTTTTAGTTTTTTTAATAGAATAATTGTGAAACAAATTGAACTCCAAAGCAGAGGTCCCATTTTCATAATTTTATAGATTACAGTACACTAAAAAGTTACACTGTGCCCTTATTTTTCAATTTTGTAATTTATCATTGTTTATTAAACTCTGAAAGCTATGTGACTTTGTTAATATTCTGTCCTAAAATGCGGTTAGATGTGCCCCTTTTTTTGAGCACCTGCCCCTTTAGTGGGCTCTGCACGCACACACACACACACACACACACAGTGCTTAGCCGGACTTTTTCTCCAAACCAGCCCAGAGGTGGTTTAGATGAATTACCCTTTCCCAAGGTCCTAGAGCAGTGGTGGAGAAAGTACTCAAACACTGTACTTAAGTAAAAGCACAAATAAACAGACAAAAATGTACTCTAGTAAAAGTAGAAGTACCAAATTAATGTTTTACTTAAGTAAAAGTAAATAAGTACTTGCTTTAAAAATACTTAAAGTATTAAAGTAAAAGTACTTGCTGAATGTATTAACTAATGCAATGTCTGCAATATCAAGTGTGTGTACGGTATGTGTATTTTCTGTAATACATTACTGTAATAGTGTTGTCATTTTAATGAACAATGCTGCCGATAATGCATGTTTTTATTGTTTACTCTTTGACACAGTTCACACTTGGACTTGTGATTCTGTGCGTCAGAATTTCAGGAATGACATGCAGAGTTAAATATCATTAAGCAGAATAAGAGGAATGGTTATACATTTGAAAGTTTTTACTTAACACAGAACAAAACCAATGTGTCATTTTAACTGCTTTTAAAACATTTAAGTAAAAGTTGTCTGACAGAAAAAAAGGAGAAATAGACCTGACAAAGGAACATGCTCTGATCATTTCAACTGCAGTTTGTCATCAACTCTAGTTAAAATACAGTACTGAGTAGTCAACCTTAATGAACAGAACCTCCGCCCGCTCGCTCGTGCTGAGAGTGACGTAACTGGCTGCGTTCCAACCCGTGCAGCACTGTTTAACGCCAGATCGATCACAAATAAAACTTTTATATTAAGTGATTTGATCTCAACTCATCGTCTGGATCTGTTTTTGATCACTGAAACTTGGCAGAAGCCGCAGGACAACAGCTCCTTCTCTGAACTCCTCCCACCTGGCTATTCTTATCTGACCGCTCCGCGTGGGTCTGGAAGAGGGGGAGGGCTGGCTGCAGTCTTCAGTGATGCATTCAAGTACCGCTTGTTGCCTCAGAAAAACTACAACAGTTTTGAAAGCATGTTTTTTGTGCTGGAATCTGCTAAACCTCTTCTGTGTGGCCTCTTTTATCGGCCCCCACAATACAATAAAAACTTTCTCAGTGAGTTTTCAGAACTACTGGCTGACCTGCTGCCAAAGTTTGACTCTTGGCTTTTCTGTGGAGACTTCAACGCACACACCTGCTGCCCAAGTAATCAGCTTGGATGTGAGTTTCAGGACCTCCGGGACTCTTTTAACCTGTCACAGTCGGTCTCGGGGGCCACACACAGCCAGGGTCATACACTGGACTTAATTATCTCCCACGGCCTTCAAATACCTGCTGTGGAGATCCTGGACACCTGTATTTTGGACCACTTTCCCATATTATTTGAATTTTTCACCTCTCCTGCACCGAAGGCTATTCTCCCAGCACGTCTCTGCCGCTCCATCACCCCATCCACCCCAAGTCAGTTCACTGATGCCTTTAAGAGCACCAACTTTTGCTCTGCTATCAGCCTGGACCCATCTCTACATCCTGAGGACTTCATCACCTCCTTCCATCACACCTGCACAACGATCTTGGACTCCATCGCTCCTCTCAAACAGGCATCTTCAAAAAACAAACCATCACCATGGCTCAACGAAACGACGCGAGCTCTTCGACAACGTTGCAGAAAAGCAGAGCGAAAATGGAAGCGCAACCGGCTTCATGTATCTCAGGGAATACTGAGAGACTGTCTCTGTGATTATCATAATGCTGTGAAGCAGGCCAAATCACAGTACCTCTCCAATTTAATCTCCACCAGCTCCAACCGGCCGAGGACGCTTTTCAGCACACTCCAGTCTGTTATCAATCCATCTGTCAATGTTCTGAAAACTGCCACACAGTCTACCTGCGACGACTTTCAGAGCTATTTTGTCAACAAAATAGACTCTATCAGGCAGAACATTGTCAGTCCATCCAACACCATCCAGTCATGTGCATCTGCAATAACCACAGCTGTTTTTGACCAATTTGACCTGGTCTCACTGCCTCACCTCACCAAGGTGGTTCAGCAGATGAAACCAACTAACTGTTCTCTGGACATCATTCCCTCTAAAATGTTCAAACAATCCTTTGATGTAATTGGTCCTTGTGTTTTGTCATTTATTAACAGCTGTCTATCTTCAGGTTTTGTGCCATCTGCTTTCAAACACGCTGTGGTCAGGCCTCTTCTCAAAAAACCAGGCCTAGATCCTACAGCTCTCTCTAATTTCAGACCAGTTTCCCATCTGTCATTTCTATCAAAGGTCCTAGAAAAGATTGTTTTTATTCAACTTCAATCTTTTCTAGAGCTCAACAACCTGTTTGAAAAATTTCAGTCAGGTTTTCGAGCTCGTCACAGCACTGAATCTGCACTGCTCAAAGTACAGAATGACATTCTTCTGTCCCTGGATGCAAAAAACCCTGCACTGCTGGTGATGTTAGACCTCTCAGCAGCTTTTGACACCGTCGACCATCAGGTACTAATCAACCGCTTGTCTCAGCAGGTTGGCCTCCAGGGAGCTGTGCTTGAGTGGTTCAAATCTTACCTGTCTGGGAGAACTTTTTCTGTCATGATAGGCGATCTGTCCTCCTCTTCATCAACCCCTCTGACCTCTGGCGTACCACAGGGATCTATTCTAGGGCCAGTCCTCTTCTCTCTTTACATGCTGCCATTAGGATCAATCATTGCACGTCATAACCTGTCTTTTCACATGTATGCAGACGATTTACAAATCTATCTGCCAGTCACTCCCAACCCCTCACTCAGTTCAAACACTCTTGTCAACTGCTTAAATGACATTAAGCACTGGCTCTCTCAAAACTTCCTCCACCTAAACACAGATAAAACTGAATGCATTTTATTTGGTGCACCTGATGACACCAGCAACATCCTTCCCAGTCCCAGTGTTGGTTTTCCCCTCCCCCACTTCAACCCGGTGGTCAGAAATCTTGGAGTGCAGCTTGACTCCAACTTAAAGTTTGATAAACAGATCAGTTCTGTTGTCAAGACCAGCTTTTTCCAGCTCCGTCTGCTCTCTAAAGTCAAGTCATTTCTCAGCCGTGGTGATCTGGAGAAGGCCATCCATGCCTTTGTGACCTCCAGACTTGATTATTGTAATGCTTTGTATGTTGGTATTAATCAATCCTCCATCTCCCGTTTACAGCTTGTACAGAACTCTGCCGCGCGCTTTTTGACCAACACACGAAAATATGAACACATCACTCCTGTCCTGTCCTCTCTACACTGGCTCCCGGTTCAGTTCAGGATACAGTTCAAGCTGCTCCTGTTTGTTTTCAAAGCTCTGAATGGACTTGCTCCTCTGTACATCTCAGAACTTTTGAAAGCCCATCAGCCCGGCAGAGCTTTACGATCTGCCAGTCAACACCTGCTGGAGGTGCCTCGCTCAAGGTACAAACAATGGGGAGACCGGTCATTTTCTGTTGCCGGCCCAAAAGCCTGGAACAGTCTCCCCCTTGAGCTGCGTGCCACCTCTGATCTGACTCTGTTCAAAACCAGACTGAAGACCCACTTGTTCAAAAAAGCTTTCAGTGTGTAACTTTTATTACTTTTGGTATTTTAGTATGTAGCATTTTTTATTTCCATTGCCTTTTTATTTCCACTTGTTCAAAAAAGCTTTCAGTGTGTAACTTTTATTACTTTTGGTATTTTAGTATGTAGCATTTTTATTTCCATTGCCTTCTTTTATTGCTGTTGTTTCTTATTCTATTTTCATTGATTTATTGTTCCAGTTTATTCATCTTTTTATCCTGTTAAGCACCTTGGTCAATGCAAGGCATTGTAGGAAGGTGCTATACAAATAAAGTTTATTATTATTATTAATGGGTCAATAGTGAACAATATTTTAACTTCCTGACACCATTTTCAAAACTTGGACCTGAGTGTCGAGACATCTCTGGTCTCCTAACATCCCATGAACTGACACATTTTAATATTGCAATAATTTATTGTTCAAGTTCAGAAGAAGTTGGTTTTCAAAGTTTTTTTGAGTCCAGTCTGGTTCTTTTGGAAGAGAGAATCTGTCCTGCTGCACTGAACAGTCTTTCAATAGTCAATAGTATTTCAATAATATTTCAATAGTCTTTCAATAATATTTCAATAGTCTTTCAATGATCTTTCAATAAGGTCATGGGTGTTATGTATCTTCTGGCTGAATCTTTGTGGTGGAATCCATTTTGGGTGTGTTAGTGGTGCTGTGGGTGCTCCCAGCTCAATAACGTAGAATATACTTCACTGGTCCAGCTCTTCTTGAAGGTGGGTCTAATGTTACCTGTCCACTTTGCAGTGATTCAACCAACTCTCTCAACATCCGTTACTTTCAAACTAATGACAAATCAAAAAACTGCAACATGAATGTACTGTAACTTGTAACTCAACACATTATAGAAATGTAGTGTAGTAGAAAGTACAGATACTTCATGTAAAATGTAGTGGACTAAAAGTAAAAGTACCCACATTTAATTCTACTTAAGTAAAGTACAGATACATGAAAAATGTACTTAATTACAGTAACAAAGTATTTGTACTTAGTTACATCCCACCACTGTCCTAGAGCCCTGGGGATAAGCTCAGAACGCTGCAAAAAATCTGAAAAAAATTTGGGTAACTTTAGCTTTCAGATAGGAGCTTCACAGCATTTTTTACAGCACCCTGAACACCCTGACACCATTGTGGTTTACATGGACTTTTGTAATGTGGTATATAGAGCTTTGGAGCAGACGTCACTGTGGGGGCGTGTCGGGGGCGTTCCCGTCTCGACCGCCATGTTTGTTGCCTTCATAAAAAATAAAAGAAATTCAGGAGATTTTCCATTGTTTTCGCGCTGTATCTTCCGTCACGATTCTGAAAAGCAGGCAAAATAAAGTGGACTGTATCCTAATAAGCTTCTCCCAGGTGAGAAAAAAAAACTACATGGAAAAAATCGGTATAATTGGAAATGTTGCCCGTTTGAAATAAATAAATAAATGGAGCAGAGACCCGGAGTAATACTTGCCTCCACTGACATTCCCTTCACAGTCATTTTAGCAGACCTGTGTCAGTGTTTACACCACAAATAATTTTTATAATTACAAATCACTGGGAGAGCTGGTCCAATCTATGAACAGCTGGGTAGATGATTTGGACATTTTTAAAGCCCCCAGATTGTAAATACGTTGAAGGTACGTTGTTTTTGGCTCCTTAATTGTACATAAATTATTAATTTACATTTCTTTCAGAATCAAACAACCTTCTGTATGCTAGGAGTATTAAAAACTGAGAACACTTGATTTTTAAAGTATGTTTTTTAACTAAATTACAAAGGTCCAAGTTGAAAATTACCTTATTTTTAATGACTTGAGCATGTCTAATAACATGTAGACTTCAAATCTTGATTAGATTACTATAATCACTATATACAGTATATGTATTAAGATGCATATATATACTGTATATTATAGATTGTCTTTTCATTCACCATTTTAATTGTGTTCACAGGTTCTGCTCTGACTCTGAGCCACCAGAACACCGTGGGTCATGCTGAGTAACAGTGTGTCTACACACAGAAATAAAATGGTGTGTGAATCATCAAAACACCTACATTAAAATACAGCTAGCAGTAAAAAAAATCTTAAAGTTAAAGCATGTGGTTTCATCATAAACACCAACTCCTGAACTTGGAGCATCTCCTGATGGACTCAGTGTGATCGCTGCTGCCTGGAGAAAGTTCCCTCACAGATACAAGACATGCAGCATCCAGCAGCTGGAGGCAGGAGATGAAGTTTACCTGCAGAAGCATCACCCACTCTGCACAGGTGCATAATCAAACCACTGTGACCTTGTGTGGACCACACAGACATGGCTGGACGTCTACAGAAAGCATGAAGCTTCCTAAAGATATTTCTCAGAGCTTGTACTTCAAGGGAGACATAATTATGTAAAACATGCTGTTGACTTATATTTGCACATTTTTGTGTGTTTTCTATAAAATGTATTAACTCACACGTTCATCACATTTACTGGAAATGTTTAATTACATCAAATGTTTACTTCAAAATGGATCTGTTTCATTTCAAATTCAAACAATGACAACAATACGGCAAAGCAATGAAGTCCTGTATAGTACCTGACTTTTTTGTGTCTCCCCTAAGAAATTCTTTGTCTAGCTGTTTTTTATTCAGCTCTGACCTGAGCTCCCTGTTTTCCTGTAAGAGACGATTAATTTCTGCTCTTCTTTGTTCGCACAACTGACATTCTGTTTGTCGCCTTTTTGCTGCTGGTTCATCTTCCTCCTCCCCATCTGCAGCGACAGTGATGTCCTCTCGTGGGGTTTCCACCGCAGACTCCACAACTTGCTCATGCTCCTCTTCAGCAGCCTCCACAAGCTGTGTGTGCTCATCTTCTGCTGCCTCCATCACCTGTTGGTGCTCATCTCCTGCTGCCTCCACCACCTGTTGGTGCTCATCTCCAGCTGCCTCCACCACCTGTTGGTGCTCATCTCCTGCTGCCTCCACCACCTGTTGGTGCTCATCTCCTGCAGCCTCCACTGCTTGTTGATTTTGCCTTTCCATCACTTCCTGGCCTTCATCTTCCCCTTGTGCTCTGCTGTAACGTCTCTTTAATCGACGAGCATGTCGGTCTGATGTTGACACTTTCACCTCGGAGTGTCCCAAGTGCAGTGTTGGAGCCCAGTCGGGATTTGACTCATCCATCTCATAAGAAGATTTGCCTTGAAGAGAACGCAGATCAGTAATATAATTATTGCCAGAAAACATTACTGTCATCCATCTAGTATATTATTTTTTTAGTTGAAATTACTGAAGTTCCATTAGTAGATTACCTTATTTTAATGGTGATGTATAAATGTCATAACAATGTACTACCCTTAAATATTCAGACACATTTTGTTAAAAGATGAAGCGCTTTAATGTGTAATATGTTGAAATTTGAAAATTGAGATGAGTTACTCATTTTTTGTTACTTATAGATTATTCTTTGAATAGATTGTTTGGAAAAGGGGCAGATATAATAAGATAGTTTCTTCTTTCTGCTGCCTTTCATTTTATATTTTCTTTTTTTTGTCTTTGTTGGGTATTTATTTTGATAAAATGAATAAAGAAATAAATTAATAATAAAAAACAATATGCTACAGTCAATGTGACAACACAATCAACTTTAAACAGTTTATTTTAAAATAACACAGATGTCCGACCTAAACTTGGTTGACCCACTATGCACTGAACTCGACCAAAACATGATACACCTTGACAAAATGGCACAACTCCAGTAAACTGATTTAAAATACTCACCTGAATGGAAATGTCTGGAACAAACAAGCATGTATCTTGTGATGTTGGAGAACGTTACATCAGGACGTCTCACTGCTGATATCCATGCCTCCTTTTTGTTATGGCCGACACAAGCTCGCCCTCGCGTTGTTTCCAGGTAGGGAAACTATAAAACGAGAGTCCGTTTTCTATTTTTTTACCTTTTCTGTCGTGTGAACGGACATTGCATCCTATTACACAGCAATTTAGGACCATTGCTAAGCTGTTGAAACCTGATTCGAACAAAATACGAGCAAGGCAGGAAAAATGGCGGATCGACAAAAAACTACAAAAAAAAACTACCCACAATGCTGTGCGCGGTGGACCAGTGACGTCACGCTCCAAAGCTCTATATGGACAAAACAAACACTATGGGGACTTTAAAGGGACAATTACGTCACATTTAAAGTCCGCTTAATTAACATAAAACACACAACTTTGACGGGGACACTGCATTAGAAGAACTGCTTTTATTTAACAAAAAATGGGCAAATACTGTATTTATATTCAATAACAAAACCACAAATGTTTAAAAAACCAAATGTTTCAAATAACATAAAATAAAAAAACTTAAATACTGGCAACATATTTACATTTTATAAATCATATTAACATTATAAACATTAACATATTTATAAAACAAAATGATACTTTTTTACAGGGTTCATCACAACCCACTGTAAAAAAAAAAATTGACCTTTACTCATAAAAATATTGCCCATTTGCTACAGGAAAACACAAAACACTAGAAAGCTTGTTGAACAAGACACACACTAAAATTAAAATACCCTGATGAATGCTCAATAATTCAAGTAGAAAAATCAAAAAAGCTAAGTCTGGTCCTCTGGACTAGCCTGGCCCTCGCCTTCCTGCACAGCTCCGCTCAATTCTCATTTCCCTTCACTGCACAGTCTGGGATTCCTCCCATAGACAACGATTTCTCCGGCCGATTTTTGACCGGACCAATCAGAGAGCAGAAGGTGGAGTTTTGAACGACGTCGACTGACGTCGTCATTCAAAATGGCTGCCGCCACGAAGGAATTTTCAATAAAACAAGGTAAAAAACTATTATTTCTCTGCTGAGAAAAATATATTTCTTAGCTGACGTTATATCAGAAGTGTTCCTGAGCAATCAGAGAGCAGAAGGCGGAGTTTTGAACGACGTCGACTGACGTCGTCATTCAAAATGGCTGCCGCCACGAAGGAATTTTCAATAAAACAAGGTAAAAAACTATTATTTCTCTGCTGAGAAAAATATATTTCTTAGCTGACGTTATATCAGAAGTGTTCCTGAGCAATCAGAGAGCAGAAGGCGGAGTTTTGAACGATGTCGACTGACGTCGTCATTCAAAATGGCTGCCGCCACGAAGGAATTTTCAATAAAACAAGGTAAAAAACTATTATTTCTCTGCTGATAAAAAATATATTTCTTAGCTGACGTTATATCAGAAGTGTTCCTGAGCTTAACAGTTCCTAAATCAATTCACGAAATGGTCAAATCTGCTGGATTTAAATAGTTTCGGTTTGACATTTTCCAAACAGCCTCGGGTGCGCTACGAAAATAAATGATAAAAAATCGAATTTTATCTCAAATGTTTTATCTAGGCCAACAGTCAGTAAATTAGAGCCATATAATTACACACTGGTGGCAGAAAAAATATCCACCGAGTGGTTTCTGAGCAATTTATCTGATAGCCTGGACCTCGCCAGGCTAAACTAACAAAACTCCGCCTTCTGTTCTCTGATTGGTCCATTCAAAAATCTCCAGGAGAAATCGTTTTCAATGGGAGGAATGCCAGACCCTAGTCCAAAGCGAAGTGAAGGACAAGGGTATGGTTTTAACCAGGCTACCTCTGGACATTTAAAAAAACAAAACAAAGCAAAAAACAACAACTGTGGAAACGTTTAGTCTTTCGTCCGAGTCTGAGATGCTGTATTCAACTCAGTCTTATAATCAAATAAAGACTTCCTCAGTCTGAGGTGCTGCATTCAGCTCAGTCTCATAAATAGCACCCTCTCACAGTGGATCAACCAGTTTGCTGATGACAGCCAAAACCAGCTGCTCACATGATCACATGATTAGGCTGATGGTCCTCCTTGATCTCAGACTGAGGAAGTCTTTCGTCCGAAAGACTTCCTCAGTCTGAGATGCTGCATTCAGCTCAGTCTTATAAATAGCACCCTCTCACAGTGGATCAACCAGTTTGTTGATGACAGCCAAAACCAGCTGCTCACGTGATTAGGCTGATGGTCCTCCTTGATCATGTGAGCAGCTGGTTTTGGCTGTCATCAGCAAACTGGTTGATCCACTGTGAGAGGGTGCTATTTATAAGACTGAGCTGAATGCAGCATCTCAGACCGAGGAAGTCTTTTGGTCAAAAGACGAAACGTTTCTACTTTTTTGTTTTGTTTTTTGAATGTCCAGAGGACCAGACTTAGCTTTTTTAGATACAGTAAAAAATCTATAAGTTTTGTTTCTGTTTTTGTCTCTTTTCAGTTATTCCCCTGTTTCTCACAAAGTCTCTTATATTTTGAACTGTTCTTTGAGCCAACACAGGGCCCTCAACCTTCTTACAGTGGTTGCATTCATTCTTACTGGCCAGTTTTCCTTTACTTATGTGCTTTCTGAAATGACGCATTACAGCAGAAACTTCAGCATTTGACCACATTCTCTTTGCCAATCTTCTTGATCCTAGGTTTGAGTTTTTCTCTAGAAAACATGGGAGGAAACAGAAAAAAAATCATATATTTAGTAGCTGGGCAACTCAAAATTCATCAGAACTTTAGACAAAGCATTCATCAGATTACAGTCTGAGGGAAAATCATCAAAATAAACATTAAAATTTTATTTTGTTACATGTTTTTCCCATGATGTAAACACATGGGTAGGAGACATGTAGGAATCAGATTATTATGGTAGGCAGGGTATATGCAGAAATTCCAGAGTTGAATTTAATACCTTTTAATACCTTTTTAATACCATCAAAATATTTTTTAATACCATCACGGCACCGAGCTGTAACCGTAGCGGCAACCTGTTGTACTTCAGTTTAGAGCAACTAATTGTAAAGTGATAGATTACTGTCATTTTCTTCCTAAACTTTGGTAGTAAATGTAGTTTTATAACAATTACTGGATACATCAATTTGCTTCTTGCCTCAATAAAAGCACTGACCTACTTGTTATTTAAATCTAACCCAAGAGAAAAAGTTTAATTGTTCCCACACATAACATATCTCTAATGGCAAACAAAAACTGTAAACTTGAAAACAGAACAGTTTAGTTAAAATAATTCAACACTGAACACATGCATAATTCAAAAAGAGAGGTAGAAAAATAATAACTACTGTATTTTTCATCCTGTAAGTTGCAGTTTTTTGCATAATTTACATGCCTTGCAACTTATAGGACGAAGTGACATATTTATAGATTTTTTCCCCATATTTATAAACCATAACACTGAAATATGACCGTTTCATTCATTCTGACTGAAAAAAAAAAAAAACAGTTCATATCTATTGTAGTAATAGTATGGCATGCTGTTGTATCATGTAATAGGAAAACGTGCCTATAATGACAAATTTAAAAAAGTTCAAGACAAAAACAACTGGACTTTATTTATTATACTATTATACTATACTTTATTGTTTTTTTATTGCATTTTTTAGAATTCACCATGTCCTGGATGACTGAGAATCTTCACTAGCTATTAATGACTCAATCGGCCTGCCATACTCTCCCCACCTCTCTGCTTGAACCTTCAATCCAGCAGCAAGCTGCACCACGGTGGCGAAATGCAGCTAATTTGACCATTAAAGTGCATTTATTAAGAAAATGACAGACAGAAAAACACCTCTGCTATAATTTCGAGCTAACAAATAATTGTTTAGGTAATTTTCTTGTTAAATGTCGGCGAAACGAGCCGCGCTCCTTTTTCCTGTTTGTCACCGCTGAGCGATCACGGAGCACACAGGCACTGAGGCAGCGACACTTTTTTTTTTAAATAAAGCCGATTTAACCATTAAAGTACTTTTATTAAGAAAACGTTAGACTGAGACACCCCTTTTGCTATAATTTCGAGCTAACAAACAATTGTTTAGGTACATTTCTTGTTAAATGTCGGAGGATAAAGCCGTGATCCTTTCCTGTTTCTTTTTACAGACATGATACCAGCTGTAGGTGCGCGCGCACACTGACTGACGATATGACGTCTTTGTTTTAGCTAAGGTCCTACTTGGAACATAAAATTAGAAAAGATAAATAAATTCACAGACCTTTTTTTAGACGACAGAACAAGAAAAATATAGTTGTGTAGGTTTAAAAAATTAATACCTCGTCAGATGACGTTTATTACTTTTTAATACTTTTTAATGGCCTTAATTTGTGTTAATTTCATTTACTACCTTTTACTACCTTTTACAACCCCGCGGATACCCTGGGTAGGAGATTTTAACCAAGTGATGGATGCTTTGATGGACAACAGTAAACTGAGTGGCAAACATTACCTAGAGACAGAACAACAATACATACTGTATGTTAATGAAATACTTCAGCCTGGTAAATATTGTATACAGCATTTAGTAAATCCATGTGAGACAGAATACACAGTCTACTCTCATTGATATAAATCCCACTCAATGATAGATTTTATCCTAATATCAAACATTTTATTACATTGAGTTGTATATTTTAAGACAGGAGCCATTGGCCTCAGTGACCATGGTGCTGAACATGGGCAGGTGGAGAAGTCATGGGAACACTTTAATACCTTTGGTATTGTATGTAGGCTGTAAACTATTTTTCTTTTACTTTCCTTCTCTATTGCCATCAAATTTTAATTTTCTCATGGTTAGATGCTCACCCATATTTCAACATATATATGTTGATGTGGGGAGACAGTGCTGTCTGTATACTTTTGGTGGATGTAATTGGGACCCTGTGTACACAAGTTCAGTCCACCACATGTACCATATGTGGTGCATATGACAAAGAAACTTGGACTATTTTGTTTTGTTACCATTCTTTTAATTTACATAATAAATAAATAAAACTGAAATGAAATATTATACCTTTGCCAAATTGTATTTATGTAGATTCAGTTACTATATACCTAAACTTTTTGGGTAGTCATCTGTCACAAGCCTCTGTACTAATCTTGATCCTATTGATTGGACCAAATTGTGTCAATGTGACAGACTGAAAATCTGAGAGTTTAAAAGGAAAATGCAAAGAAATTAGGAATAAATAAAGACTTTTCAACCATGTTTTCTTTCAGCTTCTCCCTTCTTCAAGGGTCACCACAGTATGCATGAAGTCAACATTAGTTCTAAAATGGCTGTTATTTTAGAACTAATGTTAACTTCATGCATCAATGCCTCTTGTAGATGATGGTCAATGATAGGCTATTATGAGGCTTCCCATTTTTTTTACGTAAAATGTGGATTTTACATAAAACTTCTGGCCATTCGTCCCAGTTACTACCCACCACTGAGAGATAGGGTTTTAATACTAGACTAGCCTCTGTTACTTTTACACTACTTCTACACAGAAGTAATGCCCTCAGAGCTGCTATATTCAAAGAAAGTTCATATTGCAATCTGTTGTCTTCTGTAAAAACACTGACTGGTGATCATGAGTAAAAAAAAAATAACCTAAAAAGATCTATAATAATGCACATACCATATACATCGGTATATAATACACAGTTTTTTTGCTCATTTAAATGTCCTGCGTATTATACACCGAAGCGTATTATCTATGGATTATTTCCCATATTTTTAGACCCATTTTTGGCTCTGATTCGCCGTTTTTCATTTTGGCCTAAAAATGGTGCAGTACCACTTTTGTCCTCTAGCGGACACTTCCAGAGAGTCCACCGACCGTCATGTGTCCGAAAAAAGCCTCCTCTGCTCGGACTGAATGTGGCTGCCCGGCTCCCTGCTCTGGAGGTAGCTACCATTTTAGCTGTGTTGTTAGCTGTTTTTTTAGCAAGATAACTCAAACCACAATGCAGATTTTCTTGAAACTTACAGAGTGTAATTATTTGGTGGTCATTTACAACCTGTTAGCTGCAGAAGATATTTAAAAAAAAAAAAAAAATCGCTTTTAGCATGTTAGCTGTTAGCTACCATAAACAGTAGGGTTGGGCATCGAGAATCGAGAATCGTTCGGAACCGGGACTAACTGTCCGGTTTTCCCGGAATCGTTCAAAATATTAATTTGCGATTCCTATGTTCGATGCTAGTTAGCCGACCGGAAGTAGCCCCGCCGAAAACCAACGAAGAAGAATCCACCGGAAGTGTGCATTCCGCAATCGAAAGCTTACTAATTAATAAAATGACCAGTCAGGTCAGTGCAGCACTTGCAATAATTTTATATCATGCAAAGGAGGGTGGAGAAGTAAAATAGTGTCCCGTCTTTGACGCGCTCCACCGGATTATTTTCGCTTCGTATCCGACCGGAAGTACAGAGTGGTCCGTCTGCAAAACGCTCCGCCGAACTTTTCGCTAATCGCTACCTCTTCGGCTCCATCAGGTAAATAAATAAACTATAAACTACATCTCATACCAACATTAAGGCAGCTAACAAGTTATACTCCGCTTAAAGCGGTAAGTCAGCTCAAATACAAACACGATGCTAACGTTAGCTTGTATTTTTTTTCTTAGACAAACGACCTGAAATGGCTTCACAGTGTTCACCAGTGCTCCAAGGTAAAAACGTCAGTGTAACTGAATGAAGAGTGCCACAGAACTGTTACAGCATGTTGTGAAAAGGTTGCATCCCTTTTCAGATGTGAATTCAACCATGGATTGCACTTACATTGCACTCAAATCCAACACTTATTAACATTCTTAATCCATTTAAAGTTCTCTGTGTCTTTTAAAATGTCTTAATGTCTCTAGTTTTCAGTATTATATAATTTCTGTTTATGTTCTCTTTCATTCCATTATGAGTGAATGTCACAGTTTGAAGAATTATTGAATAGGTTAGTTAGGCAATAACAACAGAGCTAATAATTGTACACATTCTCAGTCTTAAAAATGATTTAATAATCTCTTTTTACTGATAATACTGATAAACCTGTTGTTTGTTTAGGAACTTCCTGCAGTCTGTCCAGAAAGTCTCCACTGGAGGAGCGTTTTGCTGAGGAAGAGGCACAACATAATGTCACAGCTCCATGTCCATGAAGAAACAAATGGAGAGAGGGCTGCAGATACCAGGACATCCCACCAGCTGTTCTGTCTGAAGATCCTGCTGCTGGTGGTGGAACCAGGTTAGCCCATCAGTGGGAGTTCAGTAACATGACTGCAGCATCAGACACTGGACAATATTATATGTATAATAATAATAATATATGTTGGTGAGTCCTCCATGTTACCATACCATACCATTTTATTTATAAAGCACTTTCAACAGGAACAAGTCCACACCAAAGTGCTTCATGTTGGCTCTAATCTGCCCTGTGAGAAATTCATAGTAAATGTAACAAAAAGGAAAAAGTTCATAGCATTAAATTCAAACAGAAGTTCAAATTATTTCATCCTGAAATAACTCTGGCTAACTACTGTAGCTTTTTTATAACATGGAGTTAAACTCAATGTAGTCTCCTCAGATAAATAGTGTTACCATTATTTTTATATTAAAGTTTCTGTTAACTTATTATTTTTATATTTGATTGTTTCTGTTCAGTGCCCTGA
>JBBPBX010001047.1:90366-111019 GCA_038048925.1 Garcialebias charrua | reverse complement strand
CTTCTTTGATGACAATATCTGCAAAGATATGACAACATTGTACGTGGATGGATCTTCATTCCTCCGCGACAAAATCTGTAGGGCAGGTGTTGGAGGGGTCCTCCTCCAAGACCAAGAGCAGATCACCTTCAGCTACAAATCAGGCTCTCAGACTTCTCGGTACGCTGAGATTGTCGTGATCATGATCCTAATAGCTCTCCAGATGGTAGTAGCACACTCCATCAAGACCCTAGTCATCTGCACTGACTCTAACTATGCTCGTTTGAGTTTCGCTTGTCACCTTGCTGTGTGGAAACAGAACGGTTTCCTAACAAGCGACAGAAAAGTGGTCAAACACAAAGAGCTTTTCATAGCGTGTGATCACTTGGTGACATCACACGACTTACAGATCTACTGGAAGAAAGTTCCAGGGCATTCTAGAGTCCCAGGCGATGACAAGCACTACAATGACATTGCAGATTCCTTAGCCAAGGAAGGAGCCGACGAAGGTCCTCTATGGTCCTTCGACCCCTCCTGGTTAATCGAGACTCTGCCAACACAACCTTCAGTCAGAGTTATGGCAGTCACACGTGCACAGGCCGCAACCAGACCTGCTGACAACGCAGTCTCTGTACGACCCGCACTGACTGACCCAGACATCATCCAACTACAAAAGTCGGATCCTGCTATCAACTCCATGATACTGTACCTGACTGATCCGAACAAAAATAGTCCGTCTAAAGACGAACTGGATTCCGATCCAGACCTTAAAGTCCTCTATCAGCTGCGCAAACAGCTAAAACTAATCAAGGGCATCTTAACTTTCGCTCATGGACCAACGTCCTCACCTGTGTTCGTGGTTCCCCATGACCAAAGGGGGGTAATGTTAGTCCATGCCCATGATCTCCCGTCCGCAGGACACAAAGGAGATAAAGCCACGCTGACGGCATTAAAACAAATTGCCTATTGGCCTGGAATGAAAAAGGATGTCAAGGACTACATTGAAGGGTGCGTGGTGTGTGGCCAGTTTCAGCCAACCAGACCACTTCACAGAGCACCACTGCAAAGTAGAGGCATTGCATTCCCATGGTCTGACCTCCAGATCGACTGGGTTGGACCACTCACTAAGAGCTCTAGAGGAAATAAATATTTTCTCACGGTAACCTGTGCATTTACCAAATGGGTAGAATGCCTACCAGCTCCTAACGACACAGCACAAACAACTGCTATGTTGTTAATGAATCATATATTCTCAAGGTTTGGACTTCCCCTTCGGGTGAACTCAGACCAAGGTACACACTTCACAGGTGAAGTGATGAAAGAACTGTGGAAGACGCTAGGCGTCAAGGCCAACTTTCATGTCGGCTACCACCCACAGGCTTCAGGCCAAGTAGAGAGAGCAAACAGAACTGTGGTGAGTATTTTGAAGAAATACGTGGCTGCAAATCACAAGGACTGGGATGTGAAACTCCCTCTGGTCCTCATGGCCATAAGAGCCACTCCACACACATCAACTGGCATCTCTCCCTTCGAGATGATGACCGGTCGACAAATGACTCTCCCTCTACACCTGTTGTACCAACCAGGTGACGCCGTCATGGCGACAGCCTACACTACACAACAATACATGAAAGATTTGAATGTACACCTCAGAAACACTTTTGCTTTCGCCCAGAAAAACCTGGAAAGGTCCGCTGAAGGACGCAAGGCGTACTATGACCAGAAGGCCTCTCACAATGAACTCCAAGTGGGAGACAGAGTCTGGTACTATACGTTCGCCCCAACAACCGGGAAAGGAGAGTCCGGGACCGGAACTCTCGCCCGCAAACTAATGCCCAGGTGGACTGGACCTCATCTGATAACAGACAAAGTGTCCTCAGTCGTCTACGAGATCAAAATCAGCAAAGGCCGCAAAGAGCCAATTGCTAAATGGGTACATCGAAATCAGATCAAACCTTACAAGGCGTTCAATGACTCCACAAAAGACAAAGATCTCACAAACTCACCGACTTCATGGGATAATAAGGTCGTCCAAACACAAGTTAGTAAATAAACTAATCAGGTTTAAACTACCATATTTCCCACCCTATAAGTCGCATTGTCCAATTTGAACTTAGAAACGCTAAGCCTAAAACCCACAACAAAAAACTAACCTTAACAACCGTTTAAATCCACGAGATTTAATTTGACCTCGGTCATAAAGTTGAGACCTGTTTTTCTTGTGTGTTGCACTTTGGAATCTGACGACAAGAGTGTGTCGAAGCAGTGAAACGTTGTTTCCTTGTTGTTTAGTCATTACTGTTGTCATTAGTTGAGATATTGTTTGGTTCTGAACACTCCCAGCCAAAAAGGTTTTGTATTAACATTGGTTAATGAATGATATGGATTTAACTATGCCAACATGCAGTTCGTTTTGTTAAATCTCAATCGTCGAAGAGTCAATGTAGTTTAAAGCTACTCAAAGTACAATAAACTACATTGACCTCACAATTTCTAAATTGAACCGATCCGATCGTTTCAATTCTAGATTGTCTATTCATTTTGATGAGTCTCGCCATAGACTTCAAAATTTATTAGGAATACCAAATCCTACGTCGTTCGTCTAAAAGACAACAGACATTTAGATCAAACTATATTTCATTTTTATTTTAGTTTAACCTAAACTAAGTAATGAATGGAGGAATAGTTTGGAATTAGAGGCCTTCGTTACAGAAGCCCTCCAAAATTTTATAGGTACAAATCCCTATATCTAAATTTTACAGAATTGATCCACCCCTTAATTGGTAATTGTAGCTGATCTAAACCATGATAGCTTACATACCAGGTGCATATAGGTAAGGCTTAATGTAAAATCCCAATCATAAGCCCACCTTAAAAAACCACATAATTGCATGACACATAGAACCAGAGTGGCACTGACTGGAAACCAACCAGCCACCAACCTTCGATGTGGGACCTGCAGCTCCAACGCTTGGTCTTCAACCTTCGTCCAAGGGCCGCCTCCTCTGCGTCAATCGAGGGATCCCCTCTACATGCTGATTATGAAAACAATTGGTGCTGATCAATCAACAAAGCTAATCGTTGTGGAATTACTGCTATGGAATTACCGCTGTGGATTATAAGACTTTGTTTCCCAAAGGATCACAGACTTTGTTTTCCAAGAGTTAACAGACTTTGTTTTCCGAAGGATTAAAAGCTTTTCGCAATGGGATTACCTCTGAACAGTATGGAATTTCCAAAACTTTATGGGATTATAATTTTTGATTTTTCTTTTCCACTTGCTGGATTACTTCAAGATCAAAGACAGTTCAAGGTTTCCTTTCGTGTTGGACCCCATCCCCAAGGACTGGCGATGGCTTCCAAAAGGGGGGAGATGTAGTGGACATGACCTTGTCCACTTTTAAGACACCTGTGTACTTTTGAACTGTCCAGTGATGACCTTTACTGACCTCTCAGTGAAGCAAGACATTTACTACAAAATCATTCATTTAGCTATAATCTGATAAATATAGTCACCAAAAGAGACTATTTCTATCCTTGATTTTAGGCTGATGTGATCAAAAGAATAACTTTTGTCATTTTCATGATGTGTGCTTTTTAAGCTGTGTTATTCTGTGAGAGTTAAACTGTGTCCACTGCTGTGTTAAAGGGAAATATCGGGTCACAGAGACCCGACTGTTTTGTTTAGAAATAAGAAGACAGTTTAATCAGTTGTTTTTCATGAACAAGGCTCCAGCTTTCTCTGTCTGTTCCTAAACATTTCCCTCTGCTCTGGCTTTAACCTTGGGTATGATAAGGCAAGTGAACTCCTCTCTGTGTTCCTGTCTTTTTAAGTTCTAACTGTGCGGAAACGCTTCAGTCTTTGAATGGACAGAGAGTTTGAATGGACGGAGACCTGAAAGCTCTCTGCCTTGCAGCTGGTCAAGCTTGGTCAAGAGCCAAAGACTAACTTGTCAGCTAGAACTGATGGACGCCTCCATCCAGTTCCCCGAGCAAAAGCTCCAAAGTTCTTAATGAACTTTCTTTGAGAAACATCTCGTCTTGAAGTCAGCCAGAAGCTGCCACATGTTTCTGACGGCTGACGCGGATCCGAGGAGACGTTGGAAGTAAACGACCAGTTCAGACGTACGAGGGCCGGAAGGACTCTGTGCACCTGGGAGGCTGGCAATATCTTTATCAGACGCATCGTCAAAAGGTAAAGAGCGGTTTACAAACGTACCTGGGATTTAGCCGAAGTCGGATGGAAAGTGTCATCTCTGGTTACACTCGAGATAAATAACTTAATCTCTCCAACCTCTTATTCCTCCTACTCTTTCCCCTCTCAACCTAAGCTGGAAACTATATTTTAAGCTGAAATGCCCCTCAGACTAAATATGTGTAACATCTAGTATTGAAGTCTGTTGTGTTAAATTTAAGTGTGCTGACGTATTTGAATTGAAAGAAAGTGAAATCATGTCAATCAAGTGTAATGGTGTTAATTTAGTTGATTTATTTTAAATAAATGATAGTGTCTCTTTGACATATCAAACTAAGTTAACGTGTCCATTGTCACTTAATGGCTCTGTTTATTTATCCATCATAAAGATCACAGAAATATTGAATAAACTGAAAAAGAAGAGAATCCGTGAAATTACTATTCAATCTGAATAAGTAAATTAAGGTAAAAAGGAGGTCAGTATTAAACTGACCCCCTCATTAACCCCTTTACACCAGATTATCTGAAGGATATTCTTATTCCATACTCATCCACCCGTTCGCTGCGGTCACAGAACAGCAATCTCCTTCACATTCCAAGAACCAAATTAAGGACCATGGGAGACCGGGCTTTCAGTGTGGCTGCCCCCCGCCTGTGGAACTCTCTTCCTGACTGTCTAAGAGCCCCACAGTCTGTGGTTGACTTTAAGAGCGGCTTGAAGACCTTTCTTTTCGACCAAGCATACTCTACCTCCTCATGATTCTACTTTTGATCTTAGCTGATATTGTTATTGATCTTAATTGTTTTATTATTTGTTTTATTGATATTTAATTTTGTTGCTCCTTGTAGCACTTTGAGATTTTCATTAATGAAAAGTGCGTTATAAATTGAATTCATTATTATTATTATTATTATAAGCCAGTAGGACCACATCATCTGCAAAAAACAGAGAAGCGATTCTAAGGTCACCAAAACGGATCCTCTCAACACCTTGGCTGCGCCTAGAAATTCTGTCCATAAAAGTTATGAACAGAATCGGTGACAAAGGGCAACCTTGGCGGAGTCCAACTCTCACCGGAAACGAGCCTGACTTACTGCCGGCAATGCGGACCAAGCTCTGACACCGGTCGTACAGGGACCTAACAGCCCTTATCAAAGGGCCTGGTACCCCATACTCCCGGAGTACCCCCCACAGAACCCCCCGAGGGACGCGGTCGAATGCCTTCTCCAAGTCCACAAAGCACATGTAAACTGGTTGGGCAAACTCCCACGCACCCTCCAGGACCCTGCTGAGGGTGTAGAGCTGGTCCAGTGTTCCACGACCAGCACGAAAACCACACTGCTCCTCCTGAATCCGAGGTTCGACTATCCGACGGACCCTCCTCTCCAGAACCCCTGAATAGACCTTACCATAGTGAAATATTTCAAGCCTTTATTTCTTTTTGTGATATTTCTTGACGATTATGACGTACAAATGATGAAAAACCAAAAGTCCAAATGATAATATTCCACAGCCAGCTTTTGGTTCTTTGCTGCAAAATGTAATCAGTGTCTCCATAAAGCTCACCAGCAAAAGGAGGCATGATGTCTCTAAAATGTCCTGGTAGATGCTGTGTTGACTGTGGACTTCAGAAAGCCCAGTGGATCAGCACCAGCAGAGGACATGGTAAATGGAGCTTATTTATATAGTGCTTTCCAGCCCCCAATGAGGGCCCCCAAAGCGCTTTACAATACCAACCATCCACCCATTCATACACCGGTAGTGGCAGACTGCCATGCAAGGTGCTTTCCAGTCCTACCGGTAGCAACTCAGGGTTAAGTGTCTTGCACAAGGACACAACGACACATGGTGTGGGGAACTGGGATTGGAACCGCCAACCTTCCGATCGGGGGACGACTGCCATTACCACTACGCCACGGCCACCCCATGGCACCAAACCATCACTGGCTGTGGAAACTTCACTCTGGACTTCAAGCAACTTGGATTCTGGGCCTCTCCACTCTTCCTCCAGACTCTGGGATCTTGATTTCCAAATCACACGGAAATATACGTTCATCTGAAAATAAGACATGGGACCACTGAGCAACAGTCCAGTTCTTTGTCTCCTAAGCAGGTAAGACACTTCTGATGTCTCTGGTTCAGGAGTGGCTCGACTTGAGGAATGAGACATTTGTAGTTCATGTCTAGGAGTTATCAGCTGATTAGGGTGTTTACAATACAGTATTGAACTTCTTCATAATTTTCAAAATTTCTGAGACTGAATTTAGATTTTTCATTATCTGTAAGCCATAATCAACAAAATTACAAGAAATAAAGACTTCACGGTGGTGCAACTGGTAGAGCTGCTGCCTCTCAGCGAGCAGGTCCCTGGTTCAAATCCCGGTCCGGGGTCCTTTCTGGTTGAAGTTTGCTTGTTCTCTCCGTGCATGCGTGGGTTTCCTCCGGGTACTCCGGTTTCCTACCACAGACCAAAAACATGCATGTTAGGCTGATTGGTGACTCTAAATAATCCCTAGGTGTGAGTGAGAGAGTAAATGGTTGTTTGTCTCTATGTGGCCCTGTAATGGACTTGCGACCCATCCAGGGTGTACCCTGCCCCTTCCACAGTGATTGCTGGACATGGGCATCGGTGACCCCCATGACCCAAAAATGGAAGAAGCGGGTAAAAGATAATGGATGTATGGATGAAAGGCTTAAAATATTTCACTCTATGTGTAATGAATCTATTTAATGAGTTTCACCTGATGAAATGATTGATAAAAAGAAATTAATATTTTCACGATATTCTAATATTTTTTGCTGCACCTGTACAGGTGAACATACTGGATATTGAGGCGTGCATGTATGGATGGGTGTATGTGTGTGTGGTCTGCAAGAGAATAAATCAATACAAAATAATACAGTTGTAAAATAACTACGTAATGCATTAATGCATTACGTAATGCATCAGGGAGGAGACTGAGGAGTCTCCAGGCTCGAACCAGCAGACTGAGAGACAGCTCTGTTCATCAGGCAGTCAGGATGCTAAACACTCTGCCTGCTCTGCCCCCCCTCCCATTTGAACTGCCTTAACACTAAAACTTTCTCACACATTACCACACAACACAAAGATTTTAACACTGGACTCTGTGTCATCAAACGGGTTATTCACTAAACTCTCGGTCATGTGCTCATACAGTTTGCACTACTTCTCATACTTGCACTAATGTTTGTATTACATCACTGCCTATAGTCATAATACTGTTTACATTCTCTGTTTACATTTATTAATACTGTTTACTTTTATTACTACTGCTTACATTTATTAATACTGTTTATTTTTATTACTACTGCTTACATTTAATTACTACTGTTTACATTTACACTACTCTAATATCTACACCACTGCTGATACATATACAGTGTGCTCTGACCGGTCTTATTTAGGGATGCCCAATGTGCCTTACTGCATATGCCACTTTTGCCTCTATAACAACATCAACTACTACCTCATACATATACTGTGTACATTAACTCATACGCTGCTTTGCCACTTTGCAAATGTCAATGCTAGAAACCTTTAGTTTATTTTAGTTATACTTTTTATACTCTTTTTTTATACTAGTATGCAAAAACTCAGGACAGTATTATGTTCATTAAATGTTTAATGTTTTAGTTTTAGTTTTAGAGTTGGTGTAAATTTTCATACTCTTATACCACTATGCAAAAACTCAGGACAGTGTTAGTTTTACTATTTTATGCTTATGTCTATTATTATATGTTTCAGTGTTTCAATGTTTAGATGTTTACTGTTGCACCGAGGGACTGAGAGAAACGCAATTTCGGTCCTGTGTATGTCCTGTACAGTACATATTGCAGATCTGACAATAAAGTTGACTTTGACTTTGACTTTGAGCATCACTCATTTAACAACTTATCTAATTAAACAACAAAAATTCACATAAAGTACAATCATTATAGCCACACAGGTTTCTTCCTGTTAGGAGGGAGTTTTTCCTTTCCACTATTACCTTTGTGCTAGCTCAGGATGGGAGACTGCAACGAAATTGACTCAACACAATCTGCTGGCTTCCTTCCTTAGCAATTGAATTTTTATGTATGTCAGTCTTTCTGTTCAGTGCACTGAGACGACTTTGGTTGTTTCTTGGTGCTATATAAATAAACTGAATTGAATTGGAACAGTGTGTATACTTTGCTGTACTAGATTATTTACTAGATGAACAGAAAATTATGCAGTGTTATTTTTAGTAGCGTAAACAATGGCACATTACCTGACATAACATGAGCAGCCTATGCTAATAGACGCTAACAGCTCTAACACATTACAAAACTGGCTAACATACATGAAGTGCACATCTCTGATTCTGGTTTTTCTCTCAGTCTTTCTGACATGCTGTGAATCTCCCTCACAACATAGTCAACCCAAAATGAAGTAGATTGACAAACCAGTTCAAAAGCATTAAAATGTTTCTATTTTGAATTCATCGCTAAGCAGCAAAATTAACATGTACTTGGAGCTTCTTATATAGCATCCCCACCCTAATTAGATCAACAGAAACTTTTGACTTTCATTGAAAAAGACACTGTTTTTTAGAATGCTTTAAATCAAACTATGCCTAAATGTAACAACTGTACCTTTAGCAAAGCTAGCAAAGCTACAAGTGATGGCAGTCTATCCTTAAATTTGCAGTTTTATACCGGTTGTGCATTATCTCCTCTGATGTTATTACCTAACGGCACATGGTAGATATACAGTATGTTCATGCTGTAATCAGGGGGAATGTAAACTTAGCTGTCTACTTGTTAGCTGCACTGGGTGTGTGTTGACCAAGATATCTGGTCCTTATCCCGTATTTTTCGGCCTATAAGTCACATCTTTTTGCCTAATTTGCATGCCTTGCGACTTATAGGGCGAAGTGACATACAGTATTTATGGATTTTTTCCCAAATTTTTAGACAAATTTTTGGCTGAGATATGACAGTTTCCATTCATTCTGACGAAAAAAATGGAGCAGTACCACTTTCGGCTGCTAGGGGCGCAGTACCACTTTTGGCCGCTAGGGTCCACCGACCGTTCCCAACTCGTGTCCGACGGCAGCCTCATCTGGTCGGACTCACTCTGTCGCAGCACGGCCTCCTGCTCTCTGGAGGTATGAACTACTGTTAGCTCAGTGTTTTACTGTTAGCAATGCAAAATAGGTCAAGAACCACAGGACAGATTTTGATGAAACTTACAGAAAGTAATCACTGGATGGACATTTACAACTGATTAGCTGTAGGAGATGTTTGAGCTAAAATTTGATTTATTTATAATTTATTTTCGCAGCGCGCGCACTTTTGGAAGACCGTCAAAGCGAAACAATTTAAATCCAGCTGATTTGAACATTACGTTAATTTTTAAAGGAAAAGTTAAGCTCAGAAACACTTTTGCTATAATGTCAGCTAACATATATATTTTTACAAGGTGTATATCTTGTTAAATTTTAAAGAAATGAAGCGTATCCGCTCGCTGCGCGTGCACGCTTCGCAGCACCGACGTAGCAAAACTATTTTTTTAATTCAGCTGATTTGACCATTACCAGTATGTGCATTTATTAAGGAAAAGTTCATCTTAGACACATTGTTGCTATAATTTTCAGCAAACAAATAATTGTTTTTAAGTGTTAATCTTGTTAAAGTCCTACCGTGCACGCTCCTGTGGCCATTTCCTGGTTGTCACCGCTGACGCGTGACATACGCAACGCGTCAGCGGTGATGCATAATAGATGCAACTTATAGGGCGAAGCGACATATTTATGGATTTTTCCACTTTATTGGACCTAATTGGACTGATGCGACTTATAGGGCGGTGCGACTTATCGACCAGAAAATACGGTACTGTGGGATACAGATGAGAAAACATAAGCAGTTTGTAAACAGATGGGGAAAAAAGCTTTCTGCAAAATATCTTTAAAAACAGGGAATTTACTCGGCTGTATTGTTTTTCTTTTGACTGCTTCCTTTTAGGAGGGCACTATAGTGAGCAAACTTCCTTGAAAGATTTGGCAAATGTTTTATATTGTTGTGTTTATGTTTTATCCTGACACAGGACTTGAATTTGGAGCTTCGGGATCATGTGAATTGGATTCTAATCACTGTTCTCCCGCTGCTCCACTTTGCTGTATTGTGATATGTAGATACATTAGTTTAAGATAGAGTGGGTTAGTGGACAACCAAAGAAACAAAACACAGTTCATTTTATTTATAAAGCGCCAATTCACCCAAAAGTTGTCTTAAAAGTAAAAACAAGTCCAAATCATGAAACCAATTCAGTCTAAAACAGTTAATCAAGTTACAATCAGTTAATTTGGATTATAATACAATACATTCACATACTGTACATTATGAAATGCCACCTAGTGTAAGGTTACCTGCCTAAGTAAGCCAGCAGATTGTGTAGAAAGTTCAATTTGATGCAGTCCTCCATCCTGAGCAGCACATTGGTGACAGTGGAAATAAATGACTCCCGTTTAACAGGACGATACCTCCATCAGAAATATGCTCACAATGGGTGGCCTTCTGCTTCGACTGTCTGAGGTTTGAGAGGACAGGAAAGGGACAAAGACAAGAAGGATTGGTCCAGGTGTAGTTTTTATTGGGGGGAAGCCTTCAAAACAAATAAAACACAGTTTAATGGCAGCGATAACTGCATGTGGCCAGTATGTCTTCCTTCAGTCTAGGGCTAGCAGTATAAATAAGGGATATCTCAGGAAACTCGGGTCAACTTTAACTATAGGATTTATTAAAAGTTTTAAGTCTAGCCCAGAAGCAAACAGGGTGTCAGCCTCACAGACAGAAACTGGAAGTTGATGAGAGGAACTTGATAACAGAAAGCTCTGGCTCCACTTATTATTTTAGAAACCATATGAGCCACAAGTAAACCTGCAGTCTGTGAGCAAATTGCTCTGTTGTGAAAAAAAAAGAAAAGATATTTTTATAGAATGGAGGAAAAAAAATAAAAATAATTTTGAGCATCAAATGTAATTTGGCTTCTTTTTTGAACATGTACCGTACTTGTTTGAGTGCTTTACTAAAGACATGAATGATTATTAAGACAGTCATTGGTCTGTAGTGATGCAAAACCTTTTATTCTATATTTCTTCACCTGTTCTGAAAATAAGAATAAGAATTATAATAATGTATTTTAAATCACTTTGTACATGTTTGAAAACTTTGACATAAGAAAAGATGTACCGTATTTCCGGTCTATAAGTCACACCTTTTTGCCTAATTTGCATGCCCTGCGACTAATAGAGAGGTGAGACTTGTTTATTAATTTTTCCCCGTATTTTTAGACCAATTTTTGGGTCAGATATGACCGTTTTTCATTTTGACAAAAAATGGTGCAGTACAACTTTCGGCCGCTAGGGTCCACCGACTGTTCCCACCTCATGTGTCCGACGGCAGGCTCCTCTGGTCGGACTGACTCTGTCGCAGACCGGCCTCCTGCTCTTGAGCTCTGACACTTCCAGAGAGTCCACCGATCGTTCCCACCTCATGTGTCCGACGGCAGCCTCTTCTGGTCGGACTAACTCTGTCGCAGACCGGCCTCCTGCTCTGGAGGTATGAACTATTATTAGCTGTGTTTGTTAGCAAAAAAAACAAAAAACAGTTACTATTTATCTAAATAACTCATGAACTACCAGACAGATTTTCTTTAAACCTACAGAAAGTAATTACTTGGTGGTCATTTACAAACTTTTAGCTGTTGGAGATGTTTGAGCTAAAATTCAATTGATTTATAATTTATTTTCGCAGCGTGCACGACCGTTTGGAAGACGTCAAAGCGAAACAATTTAAATCCAGCAGATTTGACCATTACGCGAATTTATTAAAGCTGCAATCTGCAGTTTCTGTAGTGCAGTCTGTAAGTTGTCTAAAAATATATTTTTAACATATTTCTTCACTCTGTCACTATCTCCTGACAGACTGATGTTAGACAAAGTAATCTCTGAAAAAAACTATAGTCCCCTTGCTTCTCCAGGTGGTAAATAAGAATTTCAAAAAAGCCACAGTGACCCGCCGTTAACCAGCCAATAAAAACAGAGCTTCTCACTTCTCACGCTCCTAACCCACGCCCCCCCCCGTCCCAGCCCGCAGCGGCCGCGCAGGTTCTCGTTGAAATAATTGCAAAGCGATGCAAAACTGTTTTGTATGTGACACAAATGTATTAAATTCCCCTTCTTCATCCCTGATCTGGACTTTTCTTTTGTTTTTTTGCCAAAAGTCAAGTGATCGCTTCATCCTCCGCTGAGTCATGACAGAAACATTCAGGAAATGAATGAATTTGTCACGAGCAAATTAAACTCGGGTTCAACGTGGCTGCGCGCGGCTCTGCAGATTTCCTGGTGTTCTGGGGCCTCATGTACAAAGACTTGCGTGGATTTCCTACTGAAAAGTGACGTACGGTCAAATCCAGAAAAGTGTGTACGCACAAAAAAATCCAGATGTATCAAACTGTGCGTACACCGGAATCCACGCACATTCCTTTTGTACATCACAACCAACGTGGAACTGAGCGCACGTGAGACACCTCCCCTGACACGCCTTCATTTACATATGTTAAACAGATGCAAATTACTTCCTGCATGTGTGAAGGACATGTTTGTTTGATCCCTGCGCGATCAGAAATTATTTCTAGATTCAGGAAAATAATGAATTTAATATAATATGAGTGAGGAAAATAATCCTAAGTAAGAATAGTAATAAAATGTGTTCATCACACAAAGAACGAGTGATTGTGTGTCGGATTTGTGTGTGCGCGCACCCTGCTTTGGTGCGCCAGCTCATCCATTCATTCTGAGTGAAAATATTAACTTTGCGCACGGGTTTATTACCATAATTACTGTAAACACAGAGGAACTTAGATGTTTGGTAGAACATAGATCTTTGTTTATTTAATAGATGATATGAAGAAACGGGTCTGTGCGTCTCAGTGGAGAGTTTTCATGACATGACTGATGTTGGAGTCTCCAAACGCTGCGCGCGCCACATTGTGCGCAATCTGTTTGTCTGTGAAGCCTTTACTCTCCTACAAGTTATATATGGTGTACTTCCACGTGTCATTTTGGAGAAATCTACAATAAACGCAGATCATGAATCACCTCCAGCTGCCGTGTAACACCGGCGTGGGTGCGCGCGCGCTCCAAAGCGCGACCACTCAGCCTTTGGAATCATATGGATGAGACATTCCATTAAATATGATCAGGCTTTGTGTGGACTGGACTGCCCTGATCGGCCTGCCAGCTCCCTCAGGAAAGCTCCTGTGGAACAGTTTGATCGCTGCTTCTGCACGCGTGATGCACGGCTCCTGCATGTGTTGCTCCAGAGCGCAGCAGTGCCAAACTGAAAAATGATTATTTCTGAAAACGGCTGATAAGCCATATCCTAGATCAGAAAATTATATCTGTTTATAAATAAATGCTCTGCGTGTTACACTATTTATTATATTCTCCAGTAAGGCTGAATGAATCCGTTCCTGTTAAATTTATTCTTTGCACAACTTTGCGCGTCCTTTATTTCACTGCGTCATGTGGATGTAATACTTGTTAATCGTGTGTTTGGTGGGAATATTAATCATTTTCACATCATGAACAGTTAATAATAATAATAATAATAATGAATTCAATTTATAACGCACTTTTCATTAATGGAAATCTCAAAGTGCTACAAGGTGCAACAGAATTAAATGTCAATAAAACAAATAATAAAACAATTAAAATCAACAACAGTGTCAGCTATGATCAAAAGTAGAATCATGAGGAGTATAGTATGCTCGGTTGAAAAGAAAGGTCTTCAAGCCGCTCTTAAAGTCAACCACAGATTGTGGGGCTTCAGTTTCTCGAAAGCACCTGTAAGTGTCGCCAAAGGAACAATAACCACAGAAACGTGCGTACGCCAGCAGGGGAGCTGGCGTGGAAATGTACTTGGATGCGCAGATATTCACGTTCATTTCATTTTTGTTACATACGGGGTTTTGCGTGGAAAGTGACGTGCGCAATGTTTTTGTGCGCACGCACGGTTGATACATGAGGCCCCTGGTGTGCTGGACCAGCGCTCCATGTTTTTATTTTATTTTTTAGAACGTTTTATTAACATATAAACACAGAACTTCGCAACGGCTGACAGGACATGCAGTGGAGGCGGAGCATTCGGAAGCAGAGCTGAATTTCACCGACAGCAAGAGCGAGCTGAGCCATATATGGCTCTGAGTGGGGAGGGACCAGAATTCTTTCCCAGATGAAAATTTTCCTAAGTGCTGCGTTCTACCAAAAACTGCAGACTGAACCTTTAAGCTAAGACACATCTTTGCTATAATTTTCAGCAGACAAATAATTGTTTTTACCGTGTTAATCTTGTTAAAAGTCCTTCCGTGCATGCTTCTGTGGCCGCCATTTTCAGCAGGGCAAATGACGCGGTGACGCGTCACGTAGCGGTGACACATAATAGATGCGACTTAAATAAAGGTGCGACACGTTTATGGATTTTTCCAATTTATTGCCAATAATTGGACAAAGCGACTTATAGAAAGGTGCGAGTTATCGGGCGGAAAATATGGTAAGCAAAAATGTGTGGAAAAAAGACATTCAAATAATTTCAGCTGTGAACAGGGTTTAGTCAATTGATTTACCAGCTGCAGAATGGCTCACATCGTGTTCACAGCAATATGCAACACATTGTCTGTTTGGAAGTTGTTTAGCGTGAGCTAACAAGACACAAAGCTGTAATTTGTTCCAATGTTTTGGTTAATTTGCACATGAGAGCACCACAGCAGAGCGCCTCGCTTCACGAAGCACCAAGTGTATTGTGATTTAAACATCCTGCATCAACCGATCGCATGAAAAGGCATCGTTAAACCATAATTACTTTTATCTACCAGAGGAAAGTAGACAAGCTAGACAACAAGCTTCCTGCAACTGTTTATGAACTGTTTGCAAACTGCAACACCTGAAAGTGCACCAGCTTCTGCTTTATTTTATAATAAATAAAGTGGTGCATATAATTTATTTTCAGACACTGAAAGAAGCTCACCCCAGTGAACATAGCCATGTAATTGGGGATTTCTTTACATGAAGATAATATGCTCAGGTAAGGAGCCAAGGCCAATAATTATTTTCTTCAGCGAACCAAAATACTCATGTGAGGAAGTGAAATTTGGCAGGGAACATGTCCAGCTTGTGGTGAGTCAGATGGGTTCCCAAAAAAAGAAAAACAACAACAACAACAACAAAAAAGCAGAACTTGCCCTTTAAGTCTCCAGCGGAGGAGCTGGAGTTCAAACACAGGCAAAGTGTCCAGATGGAAGATGGGAGGGATGAGTAAGGCATTCACAGCTCCCTTCTGTTTGCTCCCATTGAGACAGAGAGGGACGTGATTGGATGGGTCTGAAGGAATCAGGTTACCATCAGCCCATTCTACTCCAGAGGAGCGGTGGTGTAAAAGATGCAATACCCCTATAGGAAACCTAATCCAGACCCTCCTGCCAGCTGCCATGCTTTTGCTTCTGGGTAAAAAAAAATCGCTAAGCAGCTATCACCTTACCCCTCCTACACTCCTTACCTTGATCATGAGAGAATACAGGAAATTACACACATGTTCTTACAAATCAGCTTTTACTGTGTAACTTGAGAGTCTTGAAAGCTAAAAGCAATGCCAATTTAAAGTCTTTTTTTATATCAGTTTTAAAAAGAACTTTTGAGATTGGAAGTTTGAAATATGAATAAAATCAATATGACATTTTTATCTAAACCACAGAGATGTTAAGGATGAAGATGCTGTCTTTGCATTTAAGACATTTGTAAAATGTACACTGGCACTATGGTTACCACACTTCAGATTTTGGTATTAAAGGGATAGTTAGGATCGTTTGGAATGGGGTTCTGGGGAAATGTTGTGGAAAAAACAATGTTTTTCTTGTTGGAGATAGCTATTTGAGTTTGGAAGAATAACATGTACCGAAATTGTGGCTAGATACACAAGCTAACACATAATCTGGGCAAAGCCAAGACTACAGTGGATTTATTATATATTCTTTTAAAATAACTATAATCTAAAAAAGGTTATTGTGGTTCATTCATAAACCTTTACATCACTATGTATTAAAGCATATACATTAAATTAGAATATTCTTGACAGAAGTGTCTCTGGCCACACAAGAAGTGCTACAGCTAGCTGCTAACGCCATTTGGACAAATAACCATATAAATCAAATGTAAATAATTACCGGTATGTAATTTGAAATTGGAAGGGTTGTAAAGGCTTTTAAAGTACTGTACCAGGGCTTTACAGTGACAGCACTGGCAGCAAAGAGGTTGAAAGTTCAACTAGTCCAGGACAAACATGCTTGAATCTTTCACCTTGTAGTTTATTTGTTTAGACTATTTACTGCTGTATTCATTAAAGCTATTACATTTAGGATTTGAAGTGATCAAAAGAAAAGTTTTTGTATTATTGTTGATGCATTTAATTAAAGGTATAAAAGGCTAAATAATGTTCGTGTTCATATCCTACTGAAACGTTGTTTTAGCATTAGAGGCACTTTTAAGGACAAATGCTCCTAAATGCAGGTAGTTCTCAACTTACGACGTAGATCCGTTCCTAAGCGGCGCCGTAAACCGATTTTCGACGTAAGTCGGAACATACGTACATACTGCACCATATACATGTACAGTACTGTAGCCTATCCTAACACAGACAGTACCCTACATAATTATCAAAAAACATACGTTTGGGAGCCATAATGAAGGGCAAAAAGAGTTAATGGCCTACTGGGATGCTGGTGATGCCGTCCTCCTCGGTCCATCCGCCGTATTCCGTTTACGACGTAAAACCGCGTTCACAGTACAGTACAGTATTCCTCCAATGCTGCACCGCGTACAGTACAATATTTTCCGCTGCTGCGCTGCTGCTTTACGACGTAAAACCGCGTTCACAGTACAGTGCAGTATTCCTCCGCCACTGCACCGCGTACAGTACGATACTGTATTCTTCCGCTGCTCCGCCGCTGCATCACAACGTTTATGACGTAAAACTGTGTAACTCGAAATAAGGCTTTTCATAGTATGTAAATGGGAGATGCGTCGTAACCACGAAACGTCGTAACTCGAGACCGTCGTAACCCGAGGACGACCTGTACAGTCTCTAAAGGTAATCTTTTAAAAAGTTTTTTTTTGTTTTTTTGTTCTCATTAGCAGCTGATTTCCTTCTGAAAACTGGGGACTGACAATACGAGGAAAACTGGTGGAGTTAAAAGACACAAACAGAGTGACAGACACATAAAGGGAGACATGGTGAGTCTGAGCTGACCTTGCCATGATAATCTAATCCCTGTTGAGAGTGCTTTTTTTAGAGAGCAAGTTAATGCCAGCAGATTATACTCCCATGTCTCCCACACCAGCCAATCCACACTGAAAAGAGAGTGGATCCTCAGTGGATCCCCAGATCTTCCACGGAAGATAAATCATCCCTGATATTTAAGAATGTCCCCACACCTCACCTCTTCACCTTTGCTTTTGTTTTTAGAGGCAGGGCTCAGTTGTCACGTCTGCAGCATGCCCTGCATGAGTCATTTCATTAGGTGCCACGATTCTGTCACATCTTTTCTGTCTCTTGTCATGAATACCTTTTAATGCATTGAGCATCCACGAGAAAAGGCCACTCATCAAGCAGCTCGTCTCATGCAGTGAAGTGTAATCCCTGTATATGTTGTGTAACCAAGTGCAGTGGAACGGGGGGTGGGGGAGTGGGACGGGCACCAATGTGGACAAGTTTGTCCGTGCTTTTGACAGTTGAGTTCATGGCTGTCTAATCTTTTAGGTACATTAGGCTGTTCGCCCACAGTAAAGTGCTGCCTCACTGTTTTTCATGTAATTAAGTCACTCTAGGAACACTGCAAGATGTAAATAACCCTTTGAGTTATCAGGCTGTAAACCAGTGATCAGATAGTGAGAAATGTGCCAGCTCAAACGATGTGCTGTGTTCACGGTGAAATAGTAACAATGGGATGCTGCATTCACATGCTGGCACAAAATGCCCTCTTACCGTACTATGACTGGTGAGCATCCATGTATTTTATTTTATTTTTTCTTCTTTCGGCTTCTCCCTTCGTCAGGGGTCGCCACAGCGAACTAGTCGCATGAAGACTTGGCAATCGTTTTTACGCCGGATGCCCTTCCTGACACAACCACAGACCACGAGCTACCACAGCCCTCTGTTTGGAGCAGAGAGCTGCTATCTAGGGTTCCCGGGGGAGCAGATGGTGTGGGTTAAGGGCCTTGCTCAAGGGCCCAGAGTGGGGCAGATGAGGGTGGAGACAGGTGTGACTGCATTCACTTATCCCACCCACATTTTTGATGTTGTTGGTACCAGGGCTTGAACCGGCGATCTTCTGATCACACGCTCACCTTCTTAACCTCTGCGCCACCACTCCCCTGAGCATCCATGTATTTATTTACAAAAAAAGAAAGAAAAAAAAAGCCAGCTTTCCACTGTTGGCCCATATATTAGAGAACTAAAAATATTTGTAGGATTTTATAAGCACTGGTCCAATTTAGGCTAATTTATACTGGACTTTATTTACATTAAAATGGCAGTTATCGTTCAGTTGACCTTTTTTATCAAGCAGAAGTTGTTACGTTTATAATCCTTTACTCACGTGAAAATAGTTTGCAGTGTGATGTTGAACATGTTTCCTTATGTTGTACAGTTGTTAAACACACCTGGGTGTCTGTGCTGACTCCACAACATCTGGAAGGAGTCAGTTTGAACTGCATCAGCAGCAAAACTGATTTATATATATATATATATATATATATATATATATATATATATATATATATATATATATATATATATATATATATTAGGCATGTAACGAGATCTCGTTGTACGAGATCTCGCGATATTAAACTCCCGCGATATCTCTCGTTGAGAGGTAACGTTGTCTCGCGAGACGCTAATGCTAGCGCTAGCAGAGCCCCTAGCAAGTCAGCGTCACGGACAGCATGGCTTCGCCGGATGAAGTTGCTATAGAAGACGCCCCAACTACTGATGGAGGGTCCCGGTGCCGCAGACGCCTCTACATTGATGGAGGGTCCCGGCGCTGCCGACGCTGCCCCGAATGTAAAGACACACGCGTGTAAACACCGGTGTGACCGGTGTTGCCAGATAGAGTCCCACCCACCCAAAGCACTCTTTACCCGCAAAAGTCAGAAGGAAAATCGCGGTGAACCGCCCAATCTGGCAACACTGGTGAGTGACGGCTGCAGATTCAGCGCTGATGCGGATATTTATGTTCAATTTTTGGAAAGTCCTGCGTGAATATCTATTTTTTTTAAACAAAGTTGAACGTTCTAAGGTCTAAGGAGATTCAATCAGTAAAATGAAGACATCAGTTGGGTTTGTAATACATGTTAAAACAGAATAAAAGCCTTTTTGCGGCATAAAACCGATCTTTGAAGTTTTCTTGAACTAATATTAAAATCTCGTCTCGTTCTCGCGAGCTCTGTAATTTGTCTCGTCTCGTCTCGTGAGTTTTGTGTATCGTTACACCCCTAATATATATATATATATATATATATATATATATATATATATATATATATATATATATATATATATATATACATACATATATACAGTATACTGTATATATACACAGATTCTGCAAAAGGCACAAAGAAACTTGATTTTTTTCTTAAGTATTTAAAAGCAAAACACTATGCTTAATTTTGATAAGAAGTGAAGCATTCAGCTATTTACAATTTAATAAGTTTGAAGACAACTGCTAACATTGAACATAATAAACATTAAAATGGTTATAACTTAGTAATTGTACAGATATTGTGTTAAATTCTGGCCTGGTAGTAGGTATACCTAACATCCATCCATCCATTCATCAATCCATCCATATACAGGTAGTCCTCGACTTACGACAGAGTTCCGTTCCTACGTGACGTCGTAAGTCGAATTTCGTCGTAAGTTGGAAAATACGTCCAAACTGCACCTTACGTACAATTCTGTATTTTACCAAGCACTTAGCCTATCCTAACACAGTACCCTACATAATTATCTAAAAAAAAAAAAGAATAATAATAATAAAGCTGCAAGCAGCATTGAGGCCCTCGCAGCTTAGCGCCGCTCGGACCTTATTGAGGCGACCGCGCGAGCTCCAGCTCGTCCGCTCGGTCGCCATTTCGAAGTCTCTCGTGTCTACTCCGCACCAGGGGTGCACACGCACAATAAATCTGGTTCAGATCGGATGATGTCTCACTGAGATATAACAGTTTGAATAATCTAGGGGGCGCTCTGGAGTCACATGTTAAACCACAATATCAATGTGTCCACAAGGTCTCACTGATGATACACAATAAATCTGGTTCAGATCGGATGATGTCTCACTGAGATATAACAGTTTGAATAATCTAGGGGGCGCTATGGAG
>JBBPBX010001047.1:67763-84258 GCA_038048925.1 Garcialebias charrua | reverse complement strand
TTCTCCGCTCTGCACTAGTGCATTAACAGAGTACTCGAGTTATCGACAGATCGAGTGCTTTGACTTCTATCAAGGCTTTTTTGTCCACATCGAGTACCCGTAGTGACGTCATCACGTCGCACTGACGTCATTACGTCACATTTCACATGATCCGAACCGAGCGCGGGGTAGCTTTTAGCTTTTAGTAGACGCTACAAAATGGATTCCTTTGTGCGCACGGATGTTAATGGAGCAGGCCCAGTCTTGTCAAAAAGGTAAAACAGTTTATAATTTTATAAATTGCGCTACTCATTGAATCATCCTGTTGATTTTCTTTTCTCTGACCACCGTAGTAGATTGTGACAGCAGGGGGCAGTGTTGCATTGCAGGTCACATATATAACACGGCCGAAACGGCTTCCTCTCTCTCGTTTCACAAACAAAAAGCAACAAATATTCATCTCTCTAGACCTATTAAAAACCTATAAACACATTAATCTCTAAAAGTAAACCTAAATTGCACAGCACTGCAGGCGGTGGTACGGTGTGGCTGTGGCCCCATTTGTTTTTTAAGTTTCGGTTTCAGCGCCTTACTTTCACTTTTAATATTAATAATAATAACTAATAGTTTTGTTTTTCCTGTGACTTATCTGCAGTATGATAAATGATAGGAGCATAATAAATGCTCCCAATGTTTTGTTGGTCTTTTTTTTTTTGGTAAATAATGAAGTTTTTATGCATTTTTATATATTTATTTATTTTGCATCTATGACATCATCGACTACTCGAGCACTAATCGAGCTTATTTATGTTAATGTCGAGTTTAAAAATTATGTACTCGTTCAACCCCTACTCTGCACGGAGATCAGTTGCAGCAGGAAGTTCATCCTGCAGTGTGGCCTGCACGAAGGTGCAGCAGGTGCTAAATAATTTTAATCAATTTATTTCAAATAAAAAAATCTCATGCCGATCGTGCAGCTCATCCATCAATCAGCCAATCGTGTGTCATGTCCAATCTTATTTTGAAAAACCGCAATGGAGTGAGTTTGCGATAAACTAACCGCGATGTAGTGAAGGACTGTATTCAAATATACTGTAGTAATGTGACACTTTGTTTCATTAAAACGCTTAAACTGGAATATTATTCCTTTTCTCTCAAAGAAATTCAAAATGTATCAGTCAGCAAGGAGTTTTGCTTGCACAAATTTAATATCTTAATGATATTTGCACATGCAGAGATTTTTAACAGGACTGGCAGATTTTTGTCTACTGCAAAAATCATTCTCGCCGTGTTGGGCCCCGTCTTAAAGTCCGACTAATAATGAAACTCTTCGAAGGATATCACCAGCAGTTTCAAATAAAAATCTTGCCCAAGTTGCTCTCAAAGTATGTGATGGGGATGACTCTCAGCCAAGGGCGTAGATTTCATCTCATTATTGGGGGGGACCATAAACAGGGAAATTTTTTAAGAGCAATTTTGGGGGGGTCGGCAAAGTTACAGTGAAATGTAATGCAAAATGTACAGAGGGAAGTTTATCCAAACTGCATGCATATACTATGCAGAATAATCAGCAATAATATTGATTTAAATGGCATGTATTTAGTAGTCTTAATACTACTATTAATCAGTACAATAGTGACACTCATTACTCTTATAAAAAATTTAATGTGTTCAATCTTTGCCACTTGTCAAAATGACAAGTGGCAAAATGAGAATTTTGCAAAATAGGTCCCCTCTAAATATTGTTTAAATTTCTGTTTGGCTTGTATTCATAGATTGCTGTGGTCAGTGTCACTGATAATCTGGTACCACACCTTCCCAAAATCTTAAAGCTTAAAAAAAAAACAGTTTTCAAGGAGAAGAAATACTTTAATGCAGGGGTCACCAAACTTTTTGAGACTGAGAGCTACTTCAGTGGGACCAAGAGGCACAAAGGTCCACTTGTTCGTTCCAAACAAATTTGCATGGTTCAACTTTAATCATAGTATTAATAATAATACATTTACATACATGTGAATATATGACTGCCTGATCACATCTGATCTGGTCTGTATTATTAAAGACTCCACACAATGCTTTAGCTTGGTAAATATGATCAATTATTATTGATAATTACCAGTAGTGATTAGAACTCTCAATCAAGAACTTGAGTCCTCAGTTTGAATAATTTTTTGGCTCTTCTGTGCAAATGTAAATTGTTCTTAGCTTTGACTGGGAGTGTGGATGGTTGTTTGTCTCTTTGTCTGTCTCTGTGATGGACTGGAGACGTGTCCTGGGTGTCTCTGGGACAGACTGGAGACCTGTCCTGGGTGTCCCTGCCTTCACACAAAAGCAGCTGAGATTGGTTCCAGTCCTAAACAAGGGGGCATAATGGATTACTTATTAACTGATATTTAAACATAAAACACTATTTCTTTTATGTTAAACTCATTCTGTAACATTTGAAATTCATTGTATTTTATAAATATTTTATTAACTGTTTTGTAGAAATGAACAAACACGTTTGTAACATTCATTCAAAATATGCCTTTTACTATTGACAAATCTGTAGCATTTTTTAAGAACCTATTAAGAATAAAATCTTCCAGTTGCAGATACAAAATATCAATAATGTAAAATAAACAGTGACTTTTTTATTAATCATGTGACATAAGTATTGATCCTCAACATTTTTTATAATAATTTATTTAGAAAGCCCTTTAAAACAACCACAGCTGCAACAAAGTGCTACACATATAAAATCATTTTAACTAATCATCACATCTTCTCTACTCTTTTTAAATTATTTATCTTTCACATATTTTATCATTACTTCTTTCAAGAGCTCCACACCTGAAAATATGATGAATGTGAATCCATCCTGCTCAAAGCTGCGCTGACATTCTTCTGTCTGTTGTGAGCCAGTTAGCATTGAAGCTAGCGTGTTAGCTGATGAAGTGTCGCTCCTCGTTGTGTTTTGCTGTTGCTACAGCCACTAATGAGACACAGACACACTTGTCTTTCAACACTGTAAAAGACCTTTTCCTCCCAGTCACTGTCGCCTATGTTTTAAGTAGCTACTTACTGGAAGTTAATAGTTTGTGCTGCAGCTCACTCCCACCCAGCGGCTCCGCCTGTGACTCCGGTGCTGTTGTTGTTCCATGTAAACATTGGACTAAACCATTTGCCAACAGAGAAGGGGGGGGGGCAAAATTTCCTTTTTTTTCTTAGAATAATGGCGGATTTCTCTCTTTTTTGCCTTTTTATATTTATATTGTTTAAAGACACGGTTTCCTTTATTGAATTATTGGGGGGGACAGATCTATATTTCCCCAAGATTGGGGGGGTCCGGACCCCCCCGACCCCCCAGGATCTACGCCTATGTCTCTATAGTACCGGTAGTTTGTTGCTGCATTAAATCACCACCAGTTTTTCTTCAAGCATTAAATGCTGAAACATTTCCTGGGGGAGTGGGGGTAAAGTGCAAGCAGTCAGCAGGAACCATTTTGTTCACGATTCTGAAACCTACAGCAATTTCATCATGCTCTGTTTGTCGCAGGCGTGGGCCGTGGAGACGGGGAAATATCAGGAGAACGTGGACGAGCCTGACCCTGCCAAGTGGAAAGCCAATCTGCGCTGCGCTCTGAACAAAAGTCGAGAGTTTCAGCTAAAATATGATGGAACAAAAGAGACCCCAGTAAAACCATACAAAATCTATGAAGTATGCGAGCTGCCTGGGAACACAGGTGAGTATGCACACCTGGACCAGCTGATGATGATGATGATTTGATGATGATGATGATTTATTTGTTTTCTCAGGGACAGTGCACAACAATACATTGACCTACAAAAACAGGAAAGATGCATTGTGCCAGGTTATAGTAATAATACTAATTTCCGCCTGTAGTCCCCGGACAGGTTGATGTTTAACAAGAGTAACGGATTTTTGTAAGTGGATGAGAAAACCATTAAACACAAATACAGACACAATATATACTACATACATATCATACCTCGCCCCTCAAATATACCATACATTAAAAAACTTTCAAAATTTCACCAGTTTTCTCACACACACACGCAAGCTGTTACACTTTAGCAATATGTACAGGTTTCATGACCTCTGACCGTTAGTGTCATTACCACATAAGCAGTGGTGGGCACTAGGGCTGGGCAATATATCAGTATTTAAAAATGCCCCTTATCCACAGGTCCAGTTCTTGTAGGACCCTATTGGGCTTTATTTAGGCCGGTGCTGGTGGGACCACTTTATTTCTGTCTCAACAGTGCCCATAGTTCCCCTTTAGTGTACGTACAGTTCACCTTTAGTGGGCGGATCATTAATATCAACACACCTTACCAGCTGGTGGTGCTAGTGCTATATTAAGCTCTTTACTAACCACCACTAACACATATTAGAAGAAGAGCTGGAAAAGAACACACAACCAAAATGGATTGTCTTATTTCTTTTTTGAACATTCTGCTTTACCTGTGGCTTTTTCGCCTTTTTTATGTACACACACTATTGCATAAAGTAATATAATAATAATAATTTTATTTAAAAGCGCCTTTCTGGCGTAAAGTATCATGTAAAAATCTCATCACATAAACTGCATTTTGTAGCGGCTGTAGATTTTTAAAAAAAACTTTACTCTTCAACATTTTTGTTTCACAAAGAACCGAAAGAACTTTATATTTGTTGATACGTATTCATTCAACCTTTATTTAAACAGATAAGTCCCATTGAGCCTCGGGGAAGACTCATTTACAAGTGAGACCTGTTTGGACAGACAATAAAAGTGGTGAGAAATGACACATGTGGCGGTAAAACAACGGCTGCTAATAAAACCCACAAAGAAGAAATCCGCTCTGGAAGCTGGAGTAAACAAAGCAAGAAACAGAAAAGAGAAAATGTTGCGTTTGATTCCGGTTCTGTTGTGTCTCTGGTCTGTTTTGTATTGGTTAACTGGACCAGAGTTCGGACTCGGTTGGACTCTGAGTTCATGTCCTCTGGACCCATTTTGTCTCCGAGTTTCAGCAGAGCGAAAATAATGGAAGCTAACAAGGTGAGCTTCCCCCTCTTTTTGGTAAAAGTTCTTCTTCTTGGGCTGCTTGTGCAGCGGTTTCTCCTTGTTGTGACACCGGCTTCATGCCCCTGCGTCTCTGTTGCTCTCGAGTTTAACAACGTAAAGCATGTGTCACAAACCCGCACGTGCGTCAAACATAAAGCAGCGCTGTCATCTCGCAAAACCACAATATGAAGCTTCTTTGCTTCATATTTTTCTTTGACGTTTCTATCGTCCCCACGATATATATTGTCATATCGCCCAGCACTAATATAAACATTACGGTAATTAAATATATACAGGTAGTCCTCGACTTACGACGGAGATCCGTTCCTACGTGGCGTCGTAAACTGAATTTCGACGTAAGTCGGAACATACGTAAATACTTCACATTATACGTACAGTACTGTATTTTACCAAGCACTTAGCCTATCCTAACACAGTACACTATATAATTATCAAAACACACATACATTTGGGAGCCATAATGAAGGGAAAAAAAGAGTTAATAACCTACTGGTATGCTGGTGAAGCCGTTCCTCTGTCCCTCCTCCATATTCTCCATTGCGCTTACGTCGTAAAACTGCAATGCAGCTCGGTCCATCCTCCGTACGTTTTCGTTTACAACGTAAAACCGCGTTCACAGTACACACAGTAACAGTATGTTGTACTATGAACAGTTTTGTTTTGTTTTTTGAATATCCAGAGGACCAGACTTAGCTTTTTTAGGGAGTACAGGGTAGCTGTAGCCTCCGCAGCTAGTAAAACCGGAAACTGCGTAGCTCAGCTTTTCAAAATAAAATGTTCAAAATAATTTAATTTTTTAATGGGAGGTGCGTCGTAACCCTGAAACGTTGTAACTCAAGGCCGTTGTAAGTCGAGGACTACCTGTAGTGTTCAGTTTAATTATCAGTGTTTGTTTGACATACAGTTTTTGGTGTTGAAAAAATAAATACAAAATAAACCTGGTGTCTTCATTTTCAACTTTAATTAACACACAACATGTCAAGGGCGAGGCATAGCTCAGCGCGAGCGCGAGGCCACACGGCGCCATGCTGTGCGAGCTCCGCTTGCACAAGCCTTTGAACGCTCGCGCGAACGCGCCAAGCTCAAATTTTACGACCGCTCACGCGCGCGCGGTGTCTCACAATAAACTGCCCTGGTGGCGGACTGTTTTGTTTGACACACAAATGAATTAAATTCCTCTTCTTTATCGCTGATTGGGCCTTTTCTTTTGTTTTTTTGCCTAAAGTCAAGTAATCGCTTGAAGCGGTCACCATTCACTTCCTCCTCCGATGGTTTTTTGAACCAGCCAATAAAAACAGCGTTTTGTTCATGTGGGTGGGGTGTCAGCTTCACACAGCTCATCCCCCGCCTGTCCCAGCCTGCAGCGCTGGGAGGAGGAGGAGCTAAGGAGGCGGAGTTGCAGGTCAGCCAGAGAGCAAGGGGGAGGGAGCAGAAGGCTTTCCTTGTTCAAAATTTTTCTAAGTGTTTTGGTCATACAGAAATCGCAGACAGTAGCTTTAATGTGTGTATGCATACATTATCTGCATGCATACATGCATACATACATATATGTATGTACTTATACATACACATATATAGATATACATACATATACATACACATAAATATGTATAACACAACAGGGGGGAAAAAAGAGTTAAAAGGACATAAGGCTTTTTACCTGAAAGTTATATTGACTTGAATTGGATTTGTTTGTAAATTTAATATATGTCTTAGCTGTGATAGACAGCTTTTTGAGACATTGGGGTTTGGCAAAATATTTAATTCTGATCTGAATAATGAGGTAATGACTAACCCTAGGACCAAGACCAAAGTTTATTCCTGCCACCCTAAAACAACTTTAATGACAAAAATGAATTACAGATGGTACAGCAGGCTGGAAAATAAAATTAAAACAGAAAAGTTTGTGTAAAAACAAGATATATCTATGTATCTATATCTTAAAATCTACGAGTGTGTGTTTATACACTGTGCATATTATTAAAACAGAAACCCATCAATAATTTCAAATGACCAGTACATTGTGTCTCTGTCAGTCTCTTGGTCACCCTGGGCTTGATGTTTGTGACCAGGGTTTGATGTTTGTGACCAGGGTTTGATGTTTGTGACCAGGGTTTGATGTTTGTGACCAGGGTTTGATGTTTGTGACCAGGGTTTGATGTTTGTGACCAGGGTTTGATGTTTGTGACCAGGGTTTGATGTTTGTGACCAGGGTTTGATGTTTGTGACCAGGGTTTGATGTTTGTGACCAGGGTTTGATGTTTGTGACCAGGGTTTGATGTTTGTGACCAGGGTTTGATGTTTGTGACCAGGGTTTGATGTTTGTGACCAGGGTTTGATGTTTGTGACCAGGGTTTGATGTTTGTGACCAGGGTTTGATGTTTGTGACCAGGGTTTGATGTTTGTGACCAGGGTTTGATGTTTGTGACCAGGGTTTGATGTTTGTGACCAGGGTTTGATGTTTGTGACCAGGGTTTGATGTTTGTGACCAGGGTTTGATGTTTGTGACCAGGGTTTGATGTTTGTGACCAGGGTTTGATGTTTGTGACCAGGGTTTGATGTTTGTGACCAGGGTTTGATGTTTGTGACCAGGGTTTGATGTTTGTGACCAGGGTTTGATGTTTGTGACCAGGGTTTGATGTTTGTGACCAGGGTTTGATGTTTGTGACCAGGGTTTGATGTTTGTGACCAGGGTTTGATGTTTGTGACCAGGGTTTGATGTTTGTGACCAGGGTTTGATGTTTGTGACCAGGGTTTGATGTTTGTGACCAGGGTTTGATGTTTGTGACCAGGGTTTGATGTTTGTGACCAGGGTTTGATGTTTGTGACCAGGGTTTGATGTTTGTGACCAGGGTTTGATGTTTGTGACCAGGGTTTGATGTTTGTGACCAGGGTTTGATGTTTGTGACCAGGGTTTGATGTTTGTGACCAGGGTTTGATGTTTGTGACCAGGGTTTGATGTTTGTGACCAGGGTTTGATGTTTGTGACCAGGGTTTGATGTTTGTGACCAGGGTTTGATGTTTGTGACCAGGGTTTGATGTTTGTGACCAGGGTTTGATGTTTGTGACCAGGGTTTGATGTTTGTGACCAGGGTTTGATGTTTCTGACCAGGGTTTGATGTTTGTGACCAGGGTTTGATGTTTCTGACCAGGGTTTGATGTTTGTGACCAGGGTTTGATGTTTGTGACCAGGGTTTGATGTTTGACCAGGGTTTGATGTTTGTGACCAGGGTTTGATGTTTGTGACCAGGGTTTGATGTTTCTGACCAGGGTTTGATGTTTCTGACCAGGGTTTGATGTTTGTGACCAGGGTTTGATGTTTGTGACCAGGGTTTGATGTTTGTGACCAGGGTTTGATGTTTGTGACCAGGGTTTGATGTTTGTGACCAGGGTTTGATGTTTGTGACCAGGGTTTGATGTTTGTGACCAGGGTTTGATGTTTGTGACCAGGGTTTGATGTTTGTGACCAGGGTTTGATGTTTGTGACCAGGGTTTGATGTTTGTGACCAGGGTTTGATGTTTGTGACCAGGGTTTGATGTTTGTGACCAGGGTTTGATGTTTGTGACCAGGGTTTGATGTTTGTGACCAGGGTTTGATGTTTGTGACCAGGGTTTGATGTTTGTGACCAGGGTTTGATGTTTGTGACCAGGGTTTGATGTTTGTGACCAGGGTTTGATGTTTGTGACCAGGGTTTGATGTTTGTGACCAGGGTTTGATGTTTGTGACCAGGGTTTGATGTTTGTGACCAGGGTTTGATGTTTGTGACCAGGGTTTGATGTTTGTGACCAGGGTTTGATGTTTGTGACCAGGGTTTGATGTTTGTGACCAGGGTTTGATGTTTGTGACCAGGGTTTGATGTTTGTGACCAGGGTTTGATGTTTGTGACCAGGGTTTGATGTTTGTGACCAGGGTTTGATGTTTGTGACCAGGGTTTGATGTTTGTGACCAGGGTTTGATGTTTGTGACCAGGGTTTGATGTTTGTGACCAGGGTTTGATGTTTGTGACCAGGGTTTGATGTTTGTGACCAGGGTTTGATGTTTGTGACCAGGGTTTGATGTTTGTGACCAGGGTTTGATGTTTGTGACCAGGGTTTGATGTTTGTGACCAGGGTTTGATGTTTGTGACCAGGGTTTGATGTTTGTGACCAGGGTTTGATGTTTGTGACCAGGGTTTGATGTTTGTGACCAGGGTTTGATGTTTGTGACCAGGGTTTGATGTTTGTGACCAGGGTTTGATGTTTGTGACCAGGGTTTGATGTTTCTGACCAGGGTTTGATGTTTCTGACCAGGGTTTGATGTTTGTGACCAGGGTTTGATGTTTGACCAGGGTTTGATGTTTCTGACCAGGGTTTGATGTTTCTGACCAGGGTTTGATGTTTCTGACCAGGGTTTGATGTTTGTGACCAGGGTTTGATGTTTGTGACCAGGGTTTGATGTTTGTGACCAGGGTTTGATGTTTGTGACCAGGGTTTGATGTTTGTGACCAGGGTTTGATGTTTGTGACCAGGGTTTGATGTTTGTGACCAGGGTTTGATGTTTGTGACCAGGGTTTGATGTTTGTGACCAGGGTTTGATGTTTGTGACCAGGGTTTGATGTTTGTGACCAGGGTTTGATGTTTGTGACCAGGGTTTGATGTTTGTGACCAGGGTTTGATGTTTGTGACCAGGGTTTGATGTTTGTGACCAGGGTTTGATGTTTGTGACCAGGGTTTGATGTTTGTGACCAGGGTTTGATGTTTGTGACCAGGGTTTGATGTTTGTGACCAGGGTTTGATGTTTGTGACCAGGGTTTGATGTTTGTGACCAGGGTTTGATGTTTGTGACCAGGGTTTGATGTTTGTGACCAGGGTTTGATGTTTGTGACCAGGGTTTGATGTTTGTGACCAGGGTTTGATGTTTGTGACCAGGGTTTGATGTTTGTGACCAGGGTTTGATGTTTGTGACCAGGGTTTGATGTTTGTGACCAGGGTTTGATGTTTGTGACCGTGGTGTAGTGGTAATGGCAGTCGACCCCTGATCGGAAGGTTGGAGGTTCGAATCCCGCATCCGCCCTACATGTGTCGTTGTGTCCCTGGGCAAGACCCCGAGTTGCTCCCGGTAGGTCTGGATGGCGCCATGCAAGGCAGGCTACCACTACCGGTGTATGAATGTCTGAATGAATGGGTGGTATTGTAAAGCGCTTTGGGGCTCCTCACAGCGGGCTGGAAATCGCTATATAAATAAGCTCCATTTACCAGGGTTTGATGTTTCTGACCAGGGTTTGATGTTTCTGACCAGGGTTTGATGTTTCTGACCAGGGTTTGATGTCAGGTATTTGTCACAGAAAACCTGAAGTCTTGGTAGACATCAAGTCTGTTGCAGCTTTTGTTTTTACAGACACAAGAGGCTGAAGGCTGCCTCAGACAGGAAGTAGTGCTGAATGGAAGAATAACCCTCATCAGTGTGTTTGGACAGTCTGGGTGCAAGGACTTGTCCTTTGGCAGTGCAAAACTTTTTGTATCCCTTTTCTTGGAAATAATTTTTGGATACAGAATCAACTTCGTGGTCACAAAGTTCATCTTCACAGCCAAGGAGGCGCACGGCTGGTGATTAGCAAATAAATAAATAAATCCGCCCGCCCATCCATCCGTCCTCTCCCGCTTCTTCCTTTTCGGGTCGGGGGTCGCTGGTGTCCATGTCCAGCAGTCACTGTGCGAGAGGCGGGGGCATCTTGGACAGGTCGCAAGTCTGTTTCCAACAGGTGGTTCAGCGGACGTACGCAGCCGGTGACAGGTTGTCCGTCTGAGCTTAACGCGACTTCTTTTAATAACCGTCTGGTCGGACCTGCCTCCTCCTCAAAAAGTAGATTAACACAATTTTATATTGTGCATTTTAATTTAGTTTTCTTTGAGCTATGATTCGTAAAACCACATCAAAGCCCGTGACCGGCCAGGACAACACTAAGCACATGGCCCAGCTCGGATTCGGGTCGGACTCTGGGTTCGGGTTATAAATGAAAGCTCTATGTGATTACATTTATGTTGTATATTTAATCAAACGTGAGCTTAACCAAGAGCAACAAAAATGTCCTCACTCTTATCACTCAGGCAGCGAAAGCTAAGAGCAGTACAAACGTCCTTAAAGTGACAGTACAGATTTTAGTTTTTAACATAATACAGTAGTTAAAGAAATTTTTTTAAACTTAACCAAAATGAGGGTTCTTTAGTGTTGATCAGGATTTCGTGACACTTCAAGCATAATTAAAAACAAAAGCATATTTTCTAAAGTTGTTACATGGACAAATGGATATTTTTACAACCTCTAACCTCTGAGCAGACAAATTATGCAACCCCCCTGTGCTCTCTGGTGCCCCCCCCCCCTCCCCCGTGGGGGTCGGCCCCCCTAGGTTGGGAACCACTGACCTGAAGTAACCCTGCCCTTTTACACTGACTTTTTAGACACTGAATTTCAGACAGTGAAATTGAGTCAGTCGAATCTCAGGAGACTTTGCATTAGAATTTTGAAAGGTTTAATTTTTTTATGTTCCAAATTTTTAACATTGAAAAATTAAACTGAAAAATAACTATTGAAAATGTGATCACTTTGAAATAATTGTGTGAATTTTTTAGCTTGAAGTGAAAATAAATGAAATTTCAAACATTGACAATTTTTTTAGGTTAATAATGTACATCTGAATATATTTTAATGCTGAAAAATTAAATACACACACACACACACACAACATTAAAATGTCAGTGTCATTTTTAATTCAAATCCTAGCGACACATATTTAATTCCATAGGGGTGCTGGGAGCCACGAGCACCCAGGTTGTGGGTGCTAAAAGTGCCATATTTTTTGCCCTATAAGTCGCGTTTCTTTGCATACCGTAATTTGCATGCTCTGCGACTTATAGGCCGAAGTGATGTATTTAATTGATTTTTTCCCATATTTATAAACCAATTTTTGTCTTTTTCTTGCAATATTCTAAACAATGTTTCTAAACTCAAAATGCTCTACAAGAGCACAGAATGTCATGATTTCATCTCCCTTTTGCCTCTGCTCTTTGCCACTTGCAAGCGCTCTTGGCCACACCACTTCTTTACTCTGCATGCGTACTGTAACAGCTGATCAGCTGTTTAACTGCAGCAGGAAGTTTATCCTGCAGGAGAAAGGGTTGCACAAAGCTGCTTAGGAAGCTTTTCTGCTGTTCTGGACTTCACAAATATACTATAGCAGGTGCTAAATATTTTAAAATAATTTATTTTAAATAAGAATTTTATGCCGATCGTGCAGCTCATCCATCAGTCAGCCAAATGTGTGTCATCCAATCTTCTTTTGAAAAAACCGCGGTTAACGAGCAGCAAAGTAGCAAGGGACTACTGTTATTGTTTTTAAGTATTAATCTTGTTAAATTCATGTTAAAGTCCCCCCGTGCACGCTCCCACGACCGCCATTGGCAGCCAGTCGATTTTTGGCACAACAATGGTTCACATTTCTGGGTTCGGCCCACATTTCCAGGTTGTCAGGGGTGATGCATAACAAATGTGACGCGTCAGCGGTGACACATAATTGATGCGACGTATATGACTATATTTTAGTATGATTTTATCATGTGTATTTCTTTTTGTAAGGCACTTTGTGATCTGTGAAAGGTGCTATATAAATAAAGTTTACTTACTTACTTACGACGAAGTGACATTTATGGATTTTTCCACTTTATTAGACATATTTGGACTGATGCGACTCATAGGGCGGAACAACGTGTACAGCGGAAAATACTGTATACCACACCAGCTCGGCACCTCTCAATGGGCAACTAAAGAGTGGAATAAGGTCCAGCCCTCTCAAGGAGATTTGTTCCAGAGACCATGCTTTGAGTCGAGGTGAGCCTAATCATATCTAGTTAGTACCTCTCAACCTCATGCACAAGCTCAGGCTCCTTCCCTTCCATGTCCCAAGAGCCAGCTTTGGTAAGCCAGGGTCAGAATGCCAAGGCCCCCCTCTTTGGCCATTGCCCATTGCGTCATGCACCCGACTCATTTGGCCTCTCTTGCATGTCATTCGTTTGGGCTGAGCTTGACCGGACCCCGGTCACCAGGTGTTTGCTTATGAGCTCCTCCCCCAGGCCTGACTCCAGAATAGGGCCCTGGTACCCACGTCTGGGCAAGGGACACTGAGCTCCTTGTTTTTTACTGTCTTCTGAATCACTCTTTGTCTGGCCTGTCACCTAGGACCAATCTGACTTAAGAGACCCTACCAGGGGCAATTACAATCTCCCCCAACAGTATAGCTCCAAGGATCATTCAGGCAAACAAACTCCTCCACCACAATAAGGAGGCGATTCAAGGAGGAGGTGAAGAGAAAGTCAAAAGTCAACTTTATTGTCAAAACTGCAATATGTACAGGACATACACAGGATTGAAATTGCATTTCTCTCAGTCCCTCGGTGCAACAGTAACCATTTAAACACTAAAACATTTAATAAACATAAGCATAAAATGAAATAATAAAAGTGTAATACTGTCCTGAGTTTTTGCATAGTAGTTTTTGCATAGTAGTATAAAAGTATGAAAAGTTACACCAACACTAAAACACTAAACATTTAATAAACATAGGCATAAAATGAAATAATAAAAAGTGTAATACTGTCCTGAGTTTTTTGCATAGTAGTATAAAAGTGTAAAAAGTATATCTATAAAATAAAATGAAGGTTCTGGCATTGACATTTGTAATATAGTGACAGAGCAGCATATGAAGTTTATGTGCACAGTATATGTATGAGGTAGTTGATATTGGTATAGAGGTAAAGTGGCATATGCAATAAGGCTAGTAAAAATTATCAGCGGTAGTGTAGATATAAAAAGTAGTGTAAATGCAAACAGTAGTAAAACTGTAAAAAAAAAAAAGAAACTGTCCATCATTAAACAGGGGCAGAGCCCTTAATGTTCAACTATCCCCCTCTTACAATGCTGTTATTGATAGTATCACTCAAGAACTTCAGTTCAGTTTATTTATATACTGTAACACCAAGTCACTACAGAAGTCATCTCAGGGCACTATACGGTTCTCAGGGCACTGTACACAAGAAGAATCCATCTAGAGGGCCTGACTCAACCAGGTTAGATTTATCCACCTGGATTATCGAGTATGCATCTGACATTTTTCATGTTATTTTCCTTTTCTGGTTTGACTTGATTTATTTTAAAGTCTCTGTTAATGGCTGTAAACTGACACCAAGTGTCAGAGACTGTTACTGGTCGATATGAGGGAGAAAAAAGCCCTGCGAAGGTGATGTCACCAGGTGGCTTTGCTTTGCTTAGCTCTACATAGCACAGCATTACTTCATCCCATGTAGAACACCATTCTCCTGTACGCTTTTAGTGCAGAGAATAGTCTTAAAAAACATTGCGGATTTCAATTTACTGGATTTCATTTTAGCAGAAGCTAATTTCTATCTTGCTCTTGTCAAGAGCAGACATTTTCTCCTCCTCTCCTTCTCTGCTTTGCTTTTGCTCTTTCTTTCTGTGCATATGCCACTTTACTTCTGTGAAACTACTTTAGAGCCTCTTTTCTACAAATCTTCCGAATCATCATATTTGGATTTAGTCAGTTGGTCAATCAATGCAATTAATAACATTTCTTTGTAGAGAAGACTGGCTTTAGGTGAGCCGATTTGCCCTGTTGGCATACACACACAGCTGGATATCTCATCGACTTGGAAGACTTGATGATGTGTCTCATCTCTGCTGTCATTGATGGATTTTAAGGACACATATATAATTGGATTATGATAACTGGTTCCTGCTTTTTGGATTTGGCTGTTTCCTGGTTTATCTACAACCAAGGAAGTCGTCTGCAACAAATTTGGACTGGTTCAAGATGCTTGCCTTGTGATTGCTTGGTTCGTGCCTTGAGCACCCAGACACAATTGCTTTTGGCAGGATGGATCAGATCTCAAGGATTATTGTCAGGCATGGTCCATTAGTGTGGCCATTTAATTTGGATGTTTCGGAACCAAGTGGACCAACACAGACTCAAGGTAGATGTCATTAAAGTTCTGCTTGTCCCCAAAACAATCATGTTTATCTGAATTCGGCTCCCTGACTGGCCTTGATGGGCCATCTTATTTCAACTCACCTGGAAGTTTTGTAAACCTTAAAGCTCTGCCCTCCCTCCCCTCCTACCAAGGAATTTTCATGGACTTTTAATAATAATAATAATAATAATAATAATAATAATAATGAATTTAATTCATAACGCACTTTTCATTAATGAAAATCTCAAAGTGCTACAAAGTGCAACAAAATTAAAGGTCAAATAAAACAAGTGATAAAACAAGTAGAACCAATAACCGTATCAACTAAGATCAAAGATAGAATCATGTGGAGGCAGAGTAGGCTCGCTTAAAAAGAAAGGTCTTCAACCCGCTCTTAAAGTCAACCAGTGACTGTGGAGCTCTCAGGCAGTCAGGAAGAGAGTTCCATAGGCGGGGGGCAGCCACACTGAAAGCCCGGTCTCCCATGGTCCTTAATTTGGTTCTCGGAATGTGAAGGAGATTACTGTTCTGTGACCGCAGAGACCGGGTGGATGAATATGGAACAAGAATGTCCTTTAGATAATCTGGTGAAGTTCCATGTAAGCATTGATGTGTAATGAGAGCAGTTTTGTACTGAATTCTGTAGGTGACAGGAAGCCAATGGAGGTTATGGAGAATGGGCGTAATATGTTCAAATTTACGAACTCTCAATAAAATCCTTGCTGCACTGTTTTGAATATATTGAAGCTTCTGAAGGTTTTTGCCAGGGATTCCAATAAACAGGGAGTTGCAGTAGTCGAGCCTGGAGGAGACAAAGGCATGGACGAGTTTCTCAGCATCAGAAAAAGTTAGAGATGGGCGAAGTCTGGAGATGTTTCGAAGATGGAAGAAGCAGGTTTTAAACAGATGCTTAATGTGATTTTCAAATGTAAGATGAGAGTCCATTTTTATTCCAAGATTTGTAACAGAGGTGGAGAGGGGGATGTCTTGTCCAGAAAAGGAAATTGTTGTTATAGTTGATGTTTGTACCTGGTGAGGGGTGCCAATCAGTATGGCCTCAGTCTTGGAGCAGTTTAATTGAAGAAAGTTCTGATTCATCCATGCCCTTATTTCCTCCAGGCAGGTAGAGAGGGCAGTGAGTGAAGATGGAGATGACAATGGTGATGATGCTCCAGTCCTGATGTAAAGCTGTGTATCGTCGACATAGCAGTGAAAAGAAATGAACTGATTAATAATTTGTCCTAAAGGCAGCATGTAAAGGGAAAAACAGCCAGCTGAATAAACATTCTGTCATCATTTCAGGACTCTTTGGATTCATCCTTGGCCATCCTCAGTGCCCCCCGAGTGTTTATGGATCTCTCCAGAGGGTACTATTTGAACTGAGTGATTTTATCTGAACTCTGCAGTGCCTCTGTGTGTTGTCTCTG
>JBBPBX010001047.1:39029-67572 GCA_038048925.1 Garcialebias charrua | reverse complement strand
TCTCCAAACCCTATGTCATTTTTCACCGCTTCGGCACTGTCCAAACAGCTCTCACTTGTAAATGAGTCTTCGAGGCTCAATGTGACTTATCTGTTTAAATAAAGGTTGAATGAATGAATAAAGGTTTTCAAAGTTAGCAAAAATGCTGATCCACTAAATGGAAAATTAGTTCCACTATTAGTGAATTAGCAGAACCTTGCCCACCATTGTATGCAAGTTTTCTGACCACTGACCTTTAGTGCAATTAAATGTCAAAGTTTCATTTCTTTTTCAGACGGGGCTGAGGATGATGATGAGGAGGTGAGGAAGAAAATGTGTTAAAAACAATCTACAATGTAATATTTTGTCTCCTGACTAACTAAGCTAATGTGAATTCTTACAGATGCCCAATTTGATGGACCTCACTATCAGTAAGTGAAATCTATTGATTAATGTTTCCATGGTAACACTGCTGATGATAATGGTGATATTTTACGTACCAGCAGACCTCCGGATCAGTGAGCCATCAACCTTCAACCCCTTCAGTCTATCCTCCAATGGAACATTTGCACCTCCACATGCGATGCCGATGCCTCTCCTCCCAATGACTCCTGGCCTCCCAATAACCTCGGACTTGCACGCTCGAGGTCAAATGGTAGATCAGGGCACTTTTGGTCCACCCGTAGGACTCTCTGAAAGATTCCAGGACTTAAACTCGCTGCACTCCATAGCTGCCTCTGCTCAGCAGGTGCCCGAATCAATGGAGGCCAGCAACATGGGGATCATCCCAAACGAGACAGAACCTCAGGCCCACCAACCTTGCAAATATGATCTGTTGAGCAGTGTACCATGTAAGTCTTAGCTTTGAAGATGATTTATATGAAGGTCTAACGGCTCTTAATGATCCTGATGTGTCTGTCAAAACGCCAACGAGCAGTATTGATTCTACACCAGTTTACTCTGAATATTAAAACTAAAGATTAATACAGGTAGTCCCCGACTTACGAGCGAGTTCCGTCCCTAGGGGGCGCTCGTATGTCAAAAATTCGTAAGTAGGATCACCCTCCAAAAAATTTTTTTTTTAGAAATGAATACATGTACAGTACTGTACAGTCACCAAGCACTTAGCCTATCCTAACAGTTTTTAAAGATGAAGGAGTGAGTTTAATTGTCTCCCTTTCACATAAAAGGAGCTAGCTCCCTTTATGGGCGGCCGTGGCGTAGTGGTAATGGCAGTCGTCCCCCGATCGGAAGGTTGGCGGTTCGAATCCCGGTTCCCCACACCATGTGTCGTTGTGTCCTTGGGCAAGACACTTAACCCCGAGTTGCTCCCGGTAGGACTGGAAAGCACCTTGCATGGTAGTCTGCCGCTACCGGTGTATGAATGTGTGTAGCATTCAATGTGTGTAGCGCTTTGAGATTTTCACTAATGAAAAGCGCGTTATAAATTGAATTCATTATTATTATTATTATTATTATTATTATGGGAATGGAGCCTGCATGGAGGAGGGAGACAATACCACTCACTCCTTCATCTTTAAAAACTGTGTTAGAATAGGCTAAGTGCTTGGTGACTGTACAGTACTGTACATTTATCTATTTATTAAAAATATACTGTACAGTACAGTTTATATTTTTATTTATTTATTTATAAATAGATAAATGTACAGTACAGTACAGTACTGTACGGTCACCAAGCACTTAGCCTATCCTAACACAGTTAAGGAGTCAGTTGAATTGTCTCCCTCCTCCCCAGCAGGCTCCATTCACATAAAGGGAGACAACTCAACTCACTACTTCATCTTTAAAAACTGTGTTAGGATAGGCTAAAGGCCGAGATACACTGAAGCAGACTCCGTATACGCGCGTATGCGCGCATATTTTGTGCGTATGTTTTCGCTTCTATACTTTCAGAAACTATCAGCTTTCAAACGCTCGCGTTCTCCTTGTTGTAATATGAGCAGCTGAGCACGGAGGGGACTCAACTGAGCTCGCTGATTGGTCACTTTGACACGCCTACTGAAATGATTGACAGATTTCAGTCAGCTCAAAGTGAAACCTATCATGAGCAGCTCGCTGAAGACCGCTGCGGTGTTCTGATGCGGTGTTTCTACTATATATGTTATAAAAAGTTCTCTCAGAAATAAAAATAATAACAGGGAGTGCTTTTCCTGCAGCACACAGCCCACCAGGGAATATATAAATGGTAAATGGTAATGGTAAATGGAGCTTATTTATATAGCGCTTTCCAGCCCCCTGTGAGGAGCCCCAAAGCGCTTTACAATACCAACCATCCACCCATTCATTCAGACATTCATACACCGGTAGTGGTATATAAAACATCGCGCACCCAGGTAGGACCTGAATTCATTCATTTCATTCATCGAGTGAACGGAGGAAGAAGCGGTTACTTGACTTTAGGCAAAAAAACAAAAGAAAAGGCCCGATCAGCGATAAAAAAGAGGAATTTATTTAATTTGTGTAACATACAAAACAGTCCGGCGCCGGGGAAGTTTAGGTCAGACACCGCGCATCGCGTATGCGCATCGCGTATGCGTAGTAAAAAAATACTTTTGCGCGTACTTGCCCTGAGGGGCTACGCGGGGCTACGCTTTTGCCACAGCGTACGTACGCTGCGTATAGGCGTATCGTGAGGACGCTCGAGTGTATCTCGCCCTTAAGTGCTTGGTGATTGTACAGTACTGTACTGTACATGTATTCATTTATTTAAAAAAAAATTTTTTTTTTTAAATGAGATGCATATTCGTAAGTCCGGGACCTCGTAAGTAAGAGCGCTCGTAAGTCGGGGACTACCTGTAATTAACATCTGTTTTAATTTGTTTCTGATGCTTCAAAACTTGAACTTGATCAAGATCAAGATTCAGGTTCTCCAGAAAGTTTTTCACTTTGTAAAACCCCTAAAGCAACTGATTCAGTGCATGCACATTTACAGGTAACCCCCGACCTACGAACGAGTTCGGGACCTAAGAACCGTTCGCAGCTCGATCCTGTCGTAGGTAGGGGGTGAAAATTGCGTCCCGTTCGTATGTCGTTATTTCGTTCGTAGGTCGCGGAAATACCGCTAACGGTGCGCCGCGCAGACATTTAACAGCATGAGACTGACATTCTGGGCCATAAACATGCACAGAACTTTATTTACAAACACTTATCTAAACCATTACACCACACATTCATCCATAAACACACACAGTAACTGTACATCAGTAACTTCACATCAGAACTGCAGGAAATCACATCAGCAAAATGATGTCAACAATCACACATGAACACTTCTCAAAGTGCAGCTTTTAACATCAGAGCAGCAGCAAATCAGGGACTCCCATCAGCAAAATGATGTCAACAATCACACATGAATCCATAAATCCATCAGCAGCATCACATCTATCAGAAGCATGTTGCAACCATCATGTTTTTGAAACCAGTGCGTTGATGAGTGTCCATGTGCATGAGAAAGAAGTCCATGAACTCAGAAAAAGCTAGAAGCAGCAGAAAAATGAAACAAAATTGCCTTACTTTGACTGAAGTGTAGGTAGACAGATGTTTTTCTCTCGTTCGTATGTCTCTTCTCATCAATCACCGTAACTAACCCACGAGGGACAAAATGGCCGCAGCCCTTTAAATAGTTACCGCTTTACCTGTACGGATCCCTCCGCCGCCAGGTGCACTGCGGCTGTGTGTACATCCGCCAGAAGCCCAGCCCCCCCCTCTCGCTGGCGGTACTTTTCCACTGTCATGCGCAGTGTCACACCCATGCCCAACAAGCAACAGCCAAAGGCAATCCCCTCCCCCACCTCGCCGATTGCCATATGTGACGCAGTTACGCCGTAGCTCGATTATATACTTGTAATGGGGCTCGTTCGTAGGTCGTGCATCCAGTCTGCCGTAGCTCGATTATATATTTTAGCTTGGTTCGTTCGTAGGTCACGAACTTTTCGCCGTAGCTCGATGGCATTCTTCAACTTTGGCTCGTTCGTAGGTCCCGTGGTTTGCAGGTCGATGGAGTCGTAGGTCGGGGGTTCCCTGTAAAGACATTTTTTACCCACTTGTTCAGGGTTGCGGTTAGCTGGTGCCCATCTCCAGCAGTCAAGAGATACTGGTCAAGAGATACTGGACCTGTGACAGAGCTCAACCGAGTTGGTGTCCTGAAAACAATGTGTGCTACATAGATAACAGGAGTGCTTTTTGGGGAAAACCTGGTCTGATGCAGAGAGATGGCATCCATCCCACTTTAGCCGTTTTCGCACTGCACAGCCCTCAACGGCCCGGCCCGCCCCTGGTTGGCCCAGAGCCTGGTCTGGCCCACCCCCGCTCATTACGCATTGGCCGCAGAGCCGCCTTGAAGTGGGTGGGGTGTTCTCTTGACGTGGGTGGAGTGTTCTTGTGTGCGCGCTTACAGTGTTTTAAGAGAGGAGACGCCGCTAAAAAATATTTGTTAGCTGAATATATATATTAGTGTTTCTGAGTTTAATTTTTGTTAATAACTGATTACAAATCAGCTTATGTTAGAACGTAAATAACACGAAGCGCGCACCCATTTCCGCCTTTCAGCGCGAGCTGAATGTCATTAAAATATAACTAATATTGTCTAACTCTTGCGCGCAGCCAGGGTTTTAAAATATAACTAATAATCTCTAACTCCTACGCATAGCCAGAATGTTACGAGGGGTGATTCCTTTATAGGTAAAGTGGACTCCTGAAAAAACCAATCCGCCGCCGTGGCTCACAGGAAGCGCGCTTGGCTTTCCACTCTACATTTTATCTTGACCCGGGGAAGCGGTTCGCTTCCCACCTGGTACAAGTTATTTTACGTTTGTCTTTTATTGGAGTAAATAAAAAGGAGTTTGTTTGGTTAACACAAACTCCTTTTTTTTTATTGGTTAATATGAAACGGGGAAGAAAACATATTGAGAGAGTATGCTGGTGAAGATTCTCAGTAGTCCAGGACATGATAAAATCAAAAAAGGCGTTCAATACAAGATCAACTGGACTTTATTTGTTACAGAAAACGTTTCGACCCCTATCCAGAGGGCTTTATCAGTTCAATTCACAGACTGTGTGCGTGTGGAGTTATAACAGTCTTAAGGCTGAAATACACCTGAGCGTCCTCGGGTACGCCACTCTACGCGCGCATTTTGTGCGCATGTGTTTTGCTGCTATACTTCAGAAACTATCAGCTTTCAAACGCTCGCGTTCTCCTTGTTGTAATATGAGCAGCTGAGCACGGAGGGGACTCAACAGTGAAACCTCGAGAATGCATCATGAGCAGCTCGCTCAGACTTCTGCGGTGTTCTGATACGGTGTTTCTACTATATATGTTATAAAAAGTTCTCTCAGAAATAAAAATAATAACAGGGAGCGCTTTTCCTGCAGCACACAGTCCACCAGGGAATATTTAAAACATTGCGCACCCAGGTAGGACCTGAATTCATTCATTTCATTCATCGAGTGAACGGAGGAAGAAGCGGTTACTTGACTTTAGGCAAAAAAACAAAAGAAAAGGCCCGATCAGCGATAAAGAAGGGGAATTTATTTCATTTGTGTAACATACAAAACAGTCCGGCGCCGGGGAAGTTTATGGTCAGACACCGCGCATCGCGCACGCGGACGTAAAAAAAAGCTTTGCGCGTATGTGCCCTGAGGGGCTACGCTTTTGCCTTGGCGTACATACGTGGCGTATAGGCGTATCGTGAGGACGCTCAAGTGTATCTCGGCCTTCAGGAGTCACGCACCAACATATGTAAATTGCAAGCTGAGGTAACGCATACATGTAAATTGCATGCAAGCTGAGGTAACGCATACATGTAAATTGACAGATCACACCTTAACAGTAGGGGGTTCCCTTGAGGTCTCTGACAGAAGACACACAACGTTTTACACCGGATGGGAGCAGAGGTGTCTTGTCTGTGAATTAGACTAACAAAGTTTTTTGAGAAACCTTTGTTGTTGGGTTGTGAGGTGTGTTTTTGTCAATTTACATACCATGCGCGTAGGCAAGGGGGGTTCGGGGGGTTCGAACGAACCGCCCACTTTTAAAGGAGAAGTTGACAATGCTAAACTATGTGTCTGGATAGCTCAACTGATAAAGCGTCTGCCTTCAGTCCCAAAGCTCGTGGGATCAAGTCCCGCATGGTACAACGTTTTTTTTTTTTTTTTAATTCATTCCAAATTAAAAAAGCACAAGAAAACTATTTACAAAACAGCAAGGAATAAAACAATGCATTAAATGAAAGGAATCAGACGAAGAAAATAATCTTATCTGCCCCTTCTCAAACTATTTTTTTTTCAAACACTCGATTCAAACAACTAATTTTACATTTGTCTTTTATTGGATAAAAAAAGTAGTTAATATGCCTGTGAAGAAAGAAGAATGTGTTAACCACAGGCTGTGGTTAACACATTCTTCTTTTTTTATCCAATAAAAGAGTGTTTGAAAAAAAAATAGTTTGAGAAGGGGCAGATAAGATTATTTTCTTCGTCTGATTCCTTTCATTTAATGCATTGTTTTATTCCTTGCTGTTTTGTAAATAGTTTTCTTGTGCTTTTTTAATCTGGAATGAATAAAAATAAAAAAAAACGTTGTACCATGCGGGACTTGATCCCACAAGCTTTGGGACTGAAGGCAGACGCTTTATCAGTTGAGCTATCCAGACACATTAGTTTAGCATTGTCAACTTCTCTTTTAAAACGAACCGCCCCCCACAAAATTCTGGCTACGCCCATGCATACAGTTGCGTGTCTTCTGTCAGAGACCTCAAGGGAACCCCCTACTGTTAAGGTGTGATCTGTCAATTTACATGTATGTGTTACCTCAGCTTGTAATTTACATATGTTGGTGCGTGACTCCTAAGACTGCTATAACTCCACACGCACACAGTCTGTTTCATTGAATTGATAAAGCCCTCTGGATAGAGGTCGAAACGTCTTCTGTAACAAATAAAGTCCAGTTGATCTTGTATTGAACGCCTTTTTGATCATATTGAGAGAGGCATAAAAAAGATATCTCACACCGTTTGCTTGTCAGGGCATGGTTTGAGGCATCAAAAAAATACCACATCAAAGCAACATAAATAGACATAGTACATATGCATGTGGAGTGGGTAGGGGGTGGGATTCTCAGCACGGCCACCAGGTGAATGACGCAGCCCTTTGGTGCCTTCACATCTCCTAGGTTGCTGCGCCAGAGGGAGGGAGGCCAGTGGAGGCATTGAGTTTGAGGGAAGGTTATAGCATAGCACAGTCCAAAGCCCTCCGCCATAGTCCTGAGAAGAGGTGTTTGCTTATCAGCCAGCTCAGTGGAGCTCTGTCATAGGTTCATGACCTTGGGGAAGAGAGGGGGTGGGAAGGGAGACAGAGCATCTTTGTTTCCATAACATCCAAGGAGGAATTGAGATAGTCCGCCTTCCAAGGCCAGGTCCAGATTCAGAAATCAACATTGTTGTGGGTCAGGCTGAACACGTACATTTCCGTGTTTGCCTTACAGTCTTGCTAGCACATTCTCTCTTGGCAACTCAAAACAGCCAAATTTGATTACTTACGCCAAAGTCGAGCTTACAACTTCTCTAAGATTTATTCCTTCCAACCGTGAACACTGCCAGAAAGTTCTACAGTCCTGATAAGGATCAAGCCTGCTCAGCTTTGATACAGCACCACATACAGGTAGTCCCCAACTTACGACGCAGTTCCGTTCCTACGCCCGTTTGTAAAGCGAAATTCGACGTAAGTCTGAACGCATTCAGCGCGGCGGCGTAAACACAGAATTTCGACGTAAGACGGAAAATGTATGCTAACGCTGCGCCGCACACCCGTTTATCGATGTGAGACAGAACAAGCGTACATACTGGTCCATAAACATGCACAGAACTTTATTTACAAACTGTTAGCTGACATAGTACACCACACATTCATCTAAAAACACATATAAAGTACAGTACAACAGTACTGTACTGCACAGTATGTTTAATAATTAAAAAAACTGTTAAAAAAAACAGTAGTGTACAGTCCAGGTACTAAAAAAAATAAAATAAATAGCAGTGAAGCGGGCGCTGTACCGGTCTGTCGTGGTGAAGAGAGAGCTGAGTCAAAAGGCAAAGCTCTCAATTTACCGATCGATCTACGTTCCCACCCTCATCTATGGTCATGAGCTTTGGGTTGTGACCGAAAGAACGAGATCTCGGATACAAGCGGCTGAAATGAGTTTTCTCCGCAGGGTGTCTGGACTCTCCCTTAGAGATAGGGTGAGAAGCTCAGTCATCCGGGAGGGACTCGGAGTAGAGCCGCTGCTTCTCCACATCGAGAGGAGCCAGTTGAGGTGGCTCGGGCATCTGGTTAGGATGCCTCCTGGACGCCTCCCTGGTGAGGTGTTCCGGGCATGTCCCACCGGGAGGAGACCCAGAGGAAGACCCAGGACACGCTGGAGGGACTATGTTTCTCGGCTGGCCTGGGAACGCCTTGGGATTCCCCCAGAGGAGCTGCTCCAAGTGGCTGGGGAGAGGGAAGTCTGGGCCTCCCTACTTAGGCTGCTACCCCCGCGACCCGACCCCGGATAAGCGGACGAAAATGGATGGATGGATGGAATAAAAAATAGAAAATAAAATGTCCTTACTTTTATTGAAGGGGCGTTTCAGAGGAGGGAGGCAGCTCAGGTGGAGGGTTCTGGTGATGCTGCTCAACCCTGGAGGAGGGGAGCATGTGAGTCCATAAAGGCAGCTCAGGTGGAGGTGCTGGTGATGCTACTGCAGTTGTGTAAGTAGGGGCAGGTGTGTCTAGAAAGGCAGCTCAGCTGGAGGTGCAGGTGATGCTGCTGTGCTGCTGATCCTGACTGAGGAGGGGAGGAGGTGTGTCAGGAGAGGCAGGGTTTGCCTGAGGCAAATAAAAAAATGTCCTCACTTTTATTTAAGGTGCAGGTGAATGTCCTGTCCAGCAGATGGTACTGTTGGGTCAGGAGTCAGGAGCCATGACAGAGGATGAGTGAGGGGTAGGAGTGATGGGGAGGCTGAGGTGGAGGCAGACAGATGATGGGAGGAGTTGATGCTGGTGCTGAGGAGAGGCAGAGTGGTGTTGAAAGCCGCAAAGCGAACACAAACACAGGACAGTCAACAAATGTGTTACAGGAATAAAAAAAAGAAAGAAAAAAAAGGACCAAAACATTTCATTACCTTTATGGAAGGGGCGTTACAGGGGAGGGAGGGAGGCATGCTTATTTAGAGGGTGATTGTGCAGGAGAGGCAGCTGCAGCAGAGGTCGAGGGTTGAGGTTCTGCTGTTGTTGTTGTTGGTGATGAGGTAGATCCAGGAGGCACTGGTGAGTCAGCAGCAGCAGAGGTAGACGGAACATCATCTGTTGCAGGCCTCTGTACCGTCTTCAAATACTGCTGCATGCTGCTCTGGACTGACTCAAGCTTCTTCTCCTCCAAGATCTCCCTGTAGCAAGCTAAGCCATCCATCGTCCCTCTGGCAACCCTGGAGTACCTCTCCATGTTAGCATCATCTGCCTCAAAACATGCCAACCCTTCCTGTATGAGGTGCAAACCTTTTGCCAAGCCCTGCCTGGTGAATTTCTTTGGCTCAGGGCTTGGTGTTTGTTCCTCCTCCTCCTCTTCCATTATCTGCCTCTCCAGCTCCATAAGGAGCCATGATGGTGTAGTGGCAGGGCTTTTGACTTGGGACCCGAAGGATGCGGGTTCGCGCCCCGGCCCCGGCCACTACACACCTTGGGGTGTCTATGAGTGCACATCTAATTCTCCAGCTCCCCGAGCGCGACTACGCTGCTCGTTGCACCACCTGGTGGTGGTTGGGTTAAAGGCAGAAGACCAATTTCGTCTGTCAAGTATGGGAACATACACAGAATACAAATGTGACAAATTATTATTATTATTAAGGTCTTCAGCAGACAACTCCTCCCCATGAGATGCCAGCAGCTCTGTGACATCATCCTCCTCCACCTCAAGGTTCAGCGACCTACTCATCTCCACCACGTCCTAGATGACACCACTCACTGGCTCCTGAGACCCTGAGGAACCCTGAACAAACTGGGGACACAGTTTTCTCCACACAACACTCATGCTGCTCTGCTTAACCCGATCCCAGGAATGTGCTAAGTTGTTGACAGCATCAAGGATGCTGTATTGCTTCCAGAAGCCCTTGAATGTTATTTCTTTTTTCTGTTGCCTCCAGTGCACTGCTGATGACCCTCTGGAGGTAGTACGCTTTGAAAGTTGAAATTACTCCCTGGTCCATGGGCTGTAGCAATGCGGTGGTGTTAGGTGGGAGGTAAACCACCTGGACATCTGGGTGAAGGTCATCCAGGTTGGCAGGGTGACCGGGTGCAATGTCCAGCAGCAGCAACACCTTAAAGGGAATGTCTTTTGAGGTGCAGAACCGCTGGACGCCTGGCACAAAAAATTGGTGAACCACTCCTCAAAAACAGCAAGTTTCACCCATGCCTTTCTGTTTGACCTCCAGATGACTGGCAGCTGGCTCTTGGAAATGCTGTTGAACGCATGTGTGTTTTCTGACTGGTAAACAAGCAGGGGCTTGATTTTGTAGTTACCAGCAGCATTGCCACCAAAAAGCAGTGTTAATCTTTCTTTGCTGACTTTATGGCCTGGTGTAGTTCTCTCCTCCTTTGCTATGTAGGTGCGGTTGGGCAAACGCTTCCAGAACAGCCCCGTCTCATCCATATTAAAAACCTACTGGGCTGAGTACCTCACCTTCCCTAATTATCTCTGCCAACACCTCAGGAAACTCACGGGCTGCTTTGACGTCACCGTTGGCTGCTTCCCCTTGAATTTTAATGTTATGGAATTTGACCCGTTCTTTAAATCTTTTAAACCAACCACGGCTAGCCACAAACACCTCAGCCTCGCTCCCCTCCCCCCTTTCTCTTTTTAACGCCTCGAACAGACGTCTGGCCTTATCCTGAATCACCATCAAGCTAACAAGAATTCGCCGTTGGTTCTGGTCCTCAAGCCACAAAACTGAGTCACTCTATTTCGATTATGAGGCCGCTGCGCTGTTTAGTAATGACTGTGGCTTTCATTGGAGCTGAGCCTTTAATGTGCTCTAGGATATGTTGTTTATCCTTTAAAAATCGTTGCCACTATCGACCTACTCAGTTTTAATGCACGGCCTATATCTGTTGGTGTCTCGCCCGTATCTGCTCTTTTAATAATGTCTAACTTTACCTCCATCGTAATGGCCTTCTGTTTCTTTGACGTTCCTCCATCCGAAGATTCACCCTTTCTTTTCGGTGCCATTGCAACACACAAAGAGTTGTTCTGTTGTTGTAAAAATAATTGCTAGTTCTCTCATCGTTACTGTACTCTGCCTCCCACGCTCCCATATTTTTTGTAATACCACAACTTATCCTCATGTATCTCCCCTTTTTTAATATCTAAGATTGTGGCTGCGTGGTTTAATTACTGCTACGGCTTTGTGCACTTGCCCTATCTTAAGACGGATGTGCGTAATCAATTGTTTTGTGCCCCGGTGCAATGACAGTGTCAATAAAGATATATTCTATTCTATTCTATTCATACACCTATGGGACACACATTTGAGGCAATGAGAGGTTCAGTGTCTTGCCCATGGACACTTGAGCATGTGACTGCTGGTGGATTCGAACCCCCAACTCTTGCAGTGGAGGACGACTGCTTTAACCACTCAGCCACAGCCACCCCTACTCACCACAGCCATCCCAGAAAGAAATTTTTGAAGGATCTGGATGAAGTTATAGAGAGGGAGGAGGATGAGAGAGTGGTGATCGGAGCAGACCTGAATAGACATGTTAGTGAAAGAAACAGAGGGGACGGGGAAGTGATGGGTAGGTTTGGTGTCAAAAGAAACCAGGGAGGACAGATGGTGGTGGATTTTGCCAGGAGAATTGAAATGGCTGTAGTCGACTTATTTCCGAAAGAGGGAGGAACACAGAGTGACTTATAAGAGTGGTGGAAGGAGTGTGCAGGTAGACTACATTCTGTGTAGAAGAGGAAACCTGAGGGAGATTGGGGACTGTAAGGTTGTGGCAGGGGAGAGCATGGCCAGACAGCATCCGATTGTTGTGTGTAGAATGACTGTTGTTGTGATAAGGGGAGAAAATAGCTAAATCAGAGAAAAAGACCAAATGGTAGAAACTGAAGAAGGAAGAACATGAGAAATTCTAAGGGGCTATTAAAGGCTTTATGTTATAAGAAGGAGCTTACAAATTCAATTTCAATTCAGTTTATTTACAGTATATAGCGCCAAATCACAACAAAGTTGTCTCGGGGCACTTCACAGGAACATTCACATACTGTACTGTATTTTTCAGTCTATAAGTTGCCGTTTTTTGCATAATTTACATGCCCTGCGACTTAAAGGCAGAAGCGACATATTTATGGATTTTTTTCCCCTGTTTCCTGTGTTGAGCCATGCATCTGTGAAGAGTCTGTTTATTTTCTCCAATGTAGAGGTCTGGACAGTCCTCACTGCACTGGACCGCATACACTACGCCACTCTGTTTGTGTGTGGGTGTTTTGTCCTTAGAGTGGACCAGCCTCTGTCTGAGAGTCCTGCTGGGTTTGAAATGTTGTTTGTTGAAAAATCCTTCTGCAATTCTCTGATACTCCACTCCAGTAACATAAGGGATGACAATGTTTTTTTGTTTGTTCTCCTTTTTCTGTTTATTAGTGTGTTTTGTAGATTTCCTCGCTGACTTGACAAAGGCCCAGTTAGGATATCCACATGTTTGGAGAGCTTTTTGGATGTTTCTGTTCCTTTTCCTTCCCTTTTGTCTTCGTGGGGACGCGCTCATCCCTATGCTGTAAGCTTCTGATGACAGAGAGTTTGTGTTCCAGTGGATGGTGAGAGTCAAACAGAAGATACTGGTCTGTGTGGGTTGGTTTTCTGTAAACTTCAATGTTGAGGCTGTCCTCTCTTTCCATGAGAACCAAACAGTCCAAAAAAAGCAGCTTGTTGTCGTTTGCATCCTCTCTGGTGAACTTGATGTTGTTGTCGATCGTGTTAATGTGTCTGGTGAATGCTTCTATTTCCTTGGCTTGGATTTTGACCCAGGTATCATCCACATATCGGAACCAATGGCTTGGTGTTGTTCCCTCATAGGAGTTTAGGACTCTCTGTTCTACTTCCTCCATATAGAGATTGGCATTGATGGGTGACACTGGAGATCCCATGGCACAGCTGTGCTTCTGTATGTAAAAACTGTCATTGAACTTGAAATAAGTAATGGAGAGGCAGAGATACAACAGGGTGCAGATCTGGTCTGGGGTGAAGTGAAGTTGGTCCTGTTGTTCAAGTCCTTGCAGTGGTGGGTAGCGCTAGTCCAAAAATTAGTTCCGCAATTTCTGAAGCGCTTATTAAGTTATTTAGGTCTGCAATTTCAAAAGCGCTTATGTCTTAGGAAAACTTGTGGAAGCTAATTTTAAATCGCTAGTTAACTGACTAAATCTATAACTCAATAACTTTACAGACGTGGTTTAAAATCCCTTCTGCGTGTGCTGTCTGTGTGATCCGCTCACCTCGGGTCCAGTTTTCAGTCCGGGCTCTGGAGGATTTCAGGCAGTTTCCGGTCCACTTGTAAAACTTTTCTCCCAAAGCCTCACGCCACCAAACCCTCTCCCCTTCCTGTGGACCCGTGTCCGTCCAGGTCGTCCAGAACCAGTCAAAATCCAGCGGTTTTCCCTGCTCGCGTGGTTCTGACTGTCTGCAGCTCATCCACAGCTAAAACGAATGCGTTGGGTTTACTCGCCGAGAAAGCCCGGTGTCTCGCTTGGGGGGGGCGGTGACAAACAAAACAAGGGGGAAGTAGAGCTCTCTACTTGAAATCAACCGGATGACTGCTCACGGACCACATCCGGCGCTGACCGGATGTGGTCCGTGAGCAGTCGTCCGGTTGATTTAAGAGCCCGTAAATAAGTTTTTTCGTTTTTACTGATAGATAATTAGTTATTAGCGGTACTGCATTTTAAATAGAAATAGCGCAAATCCGCTTGTGAATTATGAAAATTTGTAAATCCGCTATTGCGCTAACAAATTGTTTAGGTCCGCTATTAGCGGATTAACGCTTTAGCAGGCTGTTGCCCACCACTGAGTCCTTGTCTTGTAGAAGTCGCTTTCTGATGGTTTCTACTGCTTCAGAAATGGGTATTGAATTGTAGGGGTGCAAATCTCTGTGTCTGGCGAATCGATTCGATTTCGATTTTTGTTGTCACGATTCGATTCAAAATCGTTTGTTTGATTCAGAAACGATTTTCGATTCAGAAACGATTTTTGATTTAGAAACTGTTTTTCTATTGAAATGGCCATAAATTTAGTTTCAGTTATGTAACTGACAAGCTGAAAAGAATAAACAACAGTGTAAACAAATGGAACATTTATTTAAAACTATAATTTTAAGTTCCTTACTGTATCAAATTTTTTTTTGCATCGTTTGATATTTATACCAAAAATAGGAACATACAGGAGTGCATAAAATTCTGTAACTTAAATTACCAGTACATGTATTACAGGTAGCTTAGTTGCCTTGATTTCTGTAAAACAATAAAATTAAAATTAAAACCTAGGAACAATAATTCATCCATCCATTGGCTTTACCCACTTCTTCCTTTTCAAGTCTCAGGGATCACTGGTGTCCATGTCCAGCAATCACTGTGTGAGAGGTGGGGGACACCTGGACAGGTCTCCAGTCCATCACAGACAAAAAAATAAAATATATATATGAATACAAAAGTAAACAGACTTCAGCCTACCATAGTGAATTAACCTTTAACTCAAAATAAAATACAGACTTCACAGTTTTTTTTACCATATTGATTCATATTTAGTAAATTAACAAAATTTCAGAACCTTTGCAAACATGCATTAAAATCTCTTCTGAACTGTAATTTATAAAACCATAAATTGTATCATTTAGAACTGGCTCCAGATGATGTCTCATCTGGTCTCTCCAACCTGTTAAAAGACAAATTACATAAAGTTTGTTGTATAACTTAACAAGTTTTAGTATAATATGAGAAAGTAACAGATACCTTTGAGCTGCAGCTGCATCAGAACTTCTCCCACGTTATTCTTGTTTCATGTTGGAGCTGTGTGGTGCTTTATCTACATGAAGGAATAACGTACGTTGCTTCCAGCATATTAAAAATAAAACTAAACCCTTCAACTTCCACTGAGCTGTCTGCTCATAAATCCTTTGTGATATAGCAGGAGATGGAGAGAGAAATCTTCGCAGCAAACTTCTCTGGTCTGCTGCTTTCACTTTCATCTTCCTTGCATTTTATTGTATTTCCAAAATACTGAACTGTAATTTTACTTGACACTTCTTGCAAACAACCGTTTTCTTGTTAAGTTCTGTCTTCCCCAGAATGTTGTAGGCCTTGGAGCTCCAGCAACACCTCCCGGTCGCTGTGGTGAATGCTCCTATTCCGTTCCTGCACGCGTCCATCAGAGTACGCACTCCACCCATGTTCATATGAGTGCAGCTGCAAGCCTTTCAAATTTGGCTGAAATGCGACTTTCCAGACAGGAGTTTTCGGGATTTCCTGTTTTGTGGCGAATGTTTGATGAACACTTCCATTAGGCTTTTCCACATGTCATGTGTGGTAATGAACAGTTAGCGAATACAGTTTCAGTCTTATATGTTACATAGGACGAAGCTGGAAGAGTCAACCAATAATTGTGAGTTTCTTGTGTGAGTGGGTGGGGCTTAAGTGATGTCATGAATCCACAATACCAATTTTTCTCGAATTGCTCATTACTCAAATACAAAAAATCTGGTTCAGATAGGATTATGTATCATTGAGCCAGGGGACACACTGGAGTAACATTTTCAATAAGAATACCAATGTACTGTATATAAAAGTAGTCACTGAAGAAGCACTATAAATCTGGTTCAGATCGTTTGATGTATCACTGATCTGTAACTGTTGGAATAATGTAGTGGCGCACTTTAGTCAAATGTTAAACAACCCTATTAATGTATTTAAAAGTGCCCACAGATGACACACAATAAATCTGGAACAGATTGGATGGTCTATCATTGACATACAACAGTTTGAATTATGTAGGGGGTGCATTGGAGTCAAAAGTTAAATAACAATAGAAATGTGTGTAGAAGTGTTCACTGATGACATACAATAAATGTGGTGCATATTGGATGATATGTCACTGATCTGTAACTTTTGGAATAATGTAGGGGGTGCACTGGAGTGAAATTTTAACCAACAATACCAATGTCTGTAAGTGCTGACAGATGATGCACAATAAATCTGGAACAGATCAGATGATCTATCAATGAGATATAACAGTTTGAATAGTCTAGGGGGCGGACTGGAGTCATATGTTAAACCACAATATCAATATGTGTAGAACTGCTCACTGATGCAGCACAATAAATCTCGTGCAGATCAGATGATGTATCACTGAAATAAAACTAGTAATAATATAGGGGCGCTGTGGAGGGTATTGGCCACTTATCATGGATGCCTGTTCACATGGTGGATAATGATCGATCGTAGTGATTTTGGTGCACCTCGGTTCAAATCTGTGGAATTTAGAGCCTAACGTATGGTGACGGTGTCACATCTGTGATCGTGACACCGCCCCGCCCACATCCTGCAGCGAAAACTGTTTGTAATTTAAAGTAAGTCAGACCAACTTGTTATGTCTTCTAGCACAGGATCAGCGTGATTAGTTCAAGGGTGTCAGAGAGGGAGCATTCCAAGTTAAAAAGTGACTTCCAGTTCTGAGGGGGTGGGGCTTTGATGACGTCGCAATATGACCTCAAAGGATCATCGGGCATTCAACAGGGATGACTCATGCCAAGTTTGTTGCATTTTGGTCTTTCAGTGTGAAAGTCATAGCGTTTTGAAATTTACGGCGTGAAGCGCAACTTTGAGGCCTGGCCACACCCCTTTAGCATAAACAAAAACGCAAGCTTTGGTAACTTTTAGTCCCCAATGTGTTAAGGGCATATTAACCAAGTTTGAAGGCAATCCTTCAAAATCCCTAGGAGTAGTTTGTTAAAATCTGCAATTAGAAACCTCGAAAAATGACCCTTTGACCCAAAATGGCCGACTTCCTTTTGGTTTTGGACCAGGGCTCCAAGAGACTTTTTCGTAGGTCCTGATCAGACACAGATGTTACCTGAATTTCAGAATAATCAGTCCAAAAATGGCTTGGGGCTGAGGTTTTAAAATATTCTAGGGGGCGCTGTGGAGGCTATTGGCCAATTATCATAGATTCCTGTTCAAAAGGTGGGCAATGATCAATCGTACTAGTTCCCTTTCAGTCATGTTCTCTCGGTGCAACATACTTGCTATGGGAATTGCGCCCCCGCGCAATTACCTGAAGGAATATACTTACGTCTTTACGCTAGGAGCGTCACTGCCGCGCCAGAGGCCCCGCCCTCTGGCTACTTAAGCGGTGTGCGCCCCTCCATCTTCCTCTTTTTTGCCCTTCACCTCGTTTAAACCTGAACTACCTCTTCACGGGACTTCTCTGGTGCTTCCATCGCTCATTCGAGGTGAGCTCGCTACCTACACAGAGCGCACATGGAATTATTTTCCTGCGTACTGCTAGACTAGCAAGCCTAGTCCAGCATTTTTCCACCTAACCCCGAAGTTTTCTCTCCTCTCTCTACAGATTGCTTCGCGACGGCGTTAACTACATCATCATCAAAAATAAATAAAAGGAGGCTACCTCGCTAAGTCAAGCTAGCGGACTGGCCAGCGAAAGCAACACGACGGAGGAGACATCTCAAGAAGGTAGAAAAAGAATTCTGGAAGGACTCGCTCGCCTTGTCTCGGACAGAATGGCTCCAGAGAAGGGAAAGCGGAAAGCGAAACTTCCAAGGAAGACCACCGCGGCGGCGAGCCCCACCTCGCGCGCTTGCCCAAGTGGCTGTGGCTTTTCTCGCGCGGCGACGGACACCCACGAGGCCTGTCCAGTCTGCCTGGGAATGCTTCATGCAAAAAATGCGCTCGACGCACCCGATTTTTGCCCACAATGCAGCATCATGATGGATACGGTGCTACGGCATCGGGTCGACCTTGTCGCCAAAGCCATGGGGACCTCGGCCACGTCTGCGGACGCAGACACCACGGAGCCTCTCACCCCCACACCGGAGTTGGAGAGTATGGCCCTACACGACAGCACGCGAGTCGAATGGGGTGACACCCCTGACGCGTTGGCCACCATGGAGGACCTGACTGTCGAATTCGACACCTGGGGCATGATGAACGACGACGAGTTATCCATCTCAGCCTCAGGTGAATTTTCAATGGAGGAAACGGACTTGGAGCTGGAGGATCAGGGTGACGCACTCGCCCAGACCCCCCTACCCGCGCTCCCGGACACGGACCTCTCCATACCTGCTCTGTTTGAACTGTGCCACAGAGCAGTGGACACACTACAGGTGCCTTGGCCCGAACCCCCTCCTCGCCAACAGGTTACGAGGCTAGCGGGAAATTACTTTTATTCGAAGCAACAGGCTGCCACGAGGCAGAGGATGCCTGTGTTCCCAGACTTCCTCACGGAACTGACACGCACCTGGACTCACCCACGAGCCCCTATGCTTCTACCCCTTTCACAATTTCTCGACGTGGACGGAATGGACGAGGTGGGTTTAGCTAATGTGCCTCAAATTGAGGACACTCTGGCGTCTCACCTGGCTCCAAATTCTTCAGGATCAAAACCAACTCTCCCCAGCAAGGCCTGCCGGGCCTCGGCGTCTCTCCTCGAGAAATGCTATAGGGCTCAGGGACTCACGGCGCGCGCCATGAACGCGTCCGCGCTGATGCAAGCCTACCTGGCAGAAAAGCTGCAGCAGCTTCACGTGGCAACGGACAAGCAGGCGGTTGCCGAATTGCTGGATGAAGCCCGCAGAGCAACTGACTTCGTGCTCCGAATGATGGGGACTGCTGCGGTTGCTCAGGGCAGAGGGATGGCGGAAGTGGTCATTGCGACCCGCCATCTCTGGATGACACTGACAGACTTACCCGAGGGACAAAAGGTGCCTTTTCTTCATCACTCGATACAGCCGGAAGGGCTGTTCGGTAAGGCTTTGGAACGGATTCAGACGAAACTGGACCAAAGACGCAAACAGGCTTAGGCTCTCCGGGTGGGCATCCCCCATAGAAGCTTCGCCCCTCCAAGGGAAAATGGGGGGGGAAGACCTGCTCAGTCCAGGCACCACTCGACGACGCATGCCCCGCCGCAAAAGCGGCCAGCGTACAAGGAAGACCCCAGGCAGAGACCCCTTTCGGGCCCTCCTCGTACTGAGCACGCTTGGAGCAAGAAAAGGTTTGTCCCTCGCCAAATGTCCAAACACAGGGCCTCTTCAGCGAATCGCAACGACAGACAGAAACGGGCCTGATGAACCAAGCCTACGTTTTCATGTTACACGGTCACCCGCCCACGTGGTAACGGGAATGATCCGCCTAAACCCAGACTTTGTTTGTAACACAGTACAAAAAAGCTGGTTTATTCTCAGCATGCATTAATCATGCCCTCTCTGCTGTGAGTGACTTAAAATCATATACGTCATGTCACGAAAGCACAAACAAAATCATGAAACAGCAACTCTCTGTTTTACTGACTCAAAAAAAACAAAAAAACAACAACAATCAACACAACTTCTCCCAGCAAAGCAGGTCCCTCTGGCTTGCATGCCGTCATAAAGGGAGGGTTTTTTTCTCCCCCCCCCTCCCTCACGGCCTACGGGGTATTAGAATATTTAATAAGCCCCGGCAGACTGCTTCTGTTTCATCTGCGGTGAGCAGACACAGTGGCATCTGTAAACACCCTCCTTGCCCCCTTACAGAGGCAGGTGAGGAGGGTCACGTGTTTAGGCTCTCGCCCCATTGTCAGAAGCGAGACAGCCAATACACTAAACAGACGGGCACGTGACGTGTCCGCAGCTCAAGGAGCCGAGACAACAACATCTCTCGACGGGAGGGCTGCTTCAGGCGCCCTCACACAGCTTAAAACTTCACACCTTCACAGAAGCCGTGTTCAGCTGGCTGTGAAAAAAAACAAGTCTGAGTGTAATCAGATTCCTCTTCCTGTTGTTCGAAAGGAACTGCACTCTTTATCACCAAGGCTGAAAGGAACCCCCCCCACGCTCTCATGTGGCGGATGCTCCTTTGTTATTAACGAGAGACACGCAAAGCCCGTGTAACAGTCAGGCAGCACGTGACCTCCCTCTACGTGCTGATCCAAAGCTGCTGTTGTGTTCAGAAACCACAGTGTTTAGTGTGTTTGTTGGGTCTGTAATGTTGTGCACTGTTTGTTACGACATGTTACTGTGCCTTTAAGAGATGCTTTACGGCATGGGTAAATGTGAGGGTGGGGGGAGTTTTGGTTCAGTAAAGTTTGGTGCATCGAAGTGACACGGTGTGGTTGAGTTCCCGCGGACGTTACATTTTGGCAGACGAGGATGTCCGGGCTCGCGTTACCACCACCGCCACCTTTCCTCCCTGTCCCCGGCGACCCAGCTGTCCCGTGGGACAGATGGCGGACGGCGTTCGAGGACTACTTGCTGGCTTTGGGACACACTGAACTGGCGGAAGCGAGGAAGTGCGCGCTCCTCCGCCATTGTTTGGGCCAGGAGGGTCAAAGAATCTTAGCCACGCTCACGTTAGCGGACAATAAATACACCATGGCTACAGCTGCACTGAAAGCTCACTTCAGCTCCGGGCGGAGCCGGCGGATGCACCGCTTCGAGTTTCGTCAGAGGAAGCAACGGCCGGGTGAGTCTGTCGCCAACTACGTCTCAGCACTACGAGAGCTGGCTAGACTCTGTGACTATGGGGCATTAGAAGATTTGGGGCGGCCGTGGCGTGGTGGTAATGGCAGTCCCCCGATCGGAAGGTTGGCGGTTCGAGTCCCAGTTCCTCACACCATGTGTTGTTGTGTCCTTGGGCAAGACACTTAACCCGAGTTGCTCCCGGTAGGACTGGAAAGCACCTTGCATGGTAGTCTGCCGCTACCGGTGTATGAATGTGTGTAGCATTCAATGTGTGTAGCGCTTTGAGATTTTCACTAATGAAAAGCGCGTTATAAATTGAATTCATTATTATTATTATTATTATAAGATGGACTTATAGTTGATCAGCTGATAGAAAAGACATTGTGTGACCGACTGAGGGAGAGACTTTTGCTTGAACCAGACTCCATGACGCTGGCGGGCGCTCTGGTTATTGGAAAGCAGCTTGAAACAGCACTAACAGAGGCGCGAAAATTCTCCCGCGCGGCGCACGAACCGGTGACGTCATCAACACCGGCCGTTCATCACACAGAGGCTGTGGAGGGGGCTGACGGGCCGAGTGGCAGCCTGGATGTGCAGAGAGTGGACAGGGGGCCCAGTAGGAGGGGGGCCAGGAGCTGTGGTAACTGTGGCTCCTCTAACCATGCAACTGGAGACCAGTCATGTCCTGCCCATGGAAAACTTTGTCTTAAATGCAATAAACTGAATCATTTTGCACGCTGCTGCCGCTCCTCTTCAGCTCGCCAGGATAATACTGTGGTTCCCATTAACACTGTACAGACTCTGCAGCCATCGTTCAAGCTCTGCACATGTCGCGTGGGCGCAGCTCACGTCCCGCTCCTCGTGGACACAGGGGCCAAAGTGTCAATTTTAAATAAAAGCACATATGACCGTTTTTTCAGCCGTACACCCCTGGAAGCAGCCACTACACCCCTGTTGGGCTACGGTCACTCTCCCATCGACACTCTGGGTGTGGTCCGCCTCCCTGTCCAGTATGATCAGCAAATTACGCCTGACGCCAAGTTCTGCATCACTCGGAAGGGAGCTAACATTATGGGCTTAGACTTGTTCCTCGCCCTGGGCTTTGCTGTGAGGGATGCTAAGGGCCAGCATGTCCTGCAAGTCGCCACCTCCTGGCCCGACCGCTACCCACAACTGTTCAGCGGACTGGGCCGCATGACGGACGAATGACGGGGTTCGTCCATCAGCCTACGGTGGACCGGTCGGTCCGTCCTGTTATCCAGCCTCTTCGGCGCATTCCCTTGGCTCTCCGTGATGCTGTTGAGGCTGAGCTGCGTCGCCTGGTGGAGGAGGACGTCATAGAGCCTGTGAATGCCTCACCGTGGGTATCAAACCTGGTGATAGCCAAGAAAAAGGGGGGTGGTCTGCGACTCTGTGTGGACCTCACTGATGTGAACAAAGCCATCGTACCTGACAAGTATCCTCTACCCACAGCTGAGGAACTCACCAGCCATTTTCACGGCTCCACAGTCTTCAGCAAGATGGACCTACGGCACGGCTACCTGCAGGTTCCTCTAGCACCTGAAAGTATGGACCTCACAGCGTTTGTCACGCATGTGGGGGTTTTCAGATTTAAATGCATGGCGTTTGGTCTTTCATCGGCCCCGAGTTGTTTCCAAAAGATAATGACACTGATATTGGCTGGTATACAAGGCGTGTCCATCTACCTGGACGACGTGGTGGTGCATGCACCATCTACTGCACTACATGATGCTCGCCTAGAGCAGGTCTTTCAGCGTTTTCAACAACATGGGGTCACGCTGAACCCTCAGAAGTGCATGTTTGGGGCTGACGATGTTGAGTTTCTGGGTTTCAGGCTCTCAAAAGACGGCATTGCCCCAATTTTGTCCCACACTGAAGCCATCCTGTCCCTGCCGGACCCGCAATCACCATCCCAGCTGTCTTCCTTCCTGGGAATGGCGGCCTACTACCTCAGATTCATGCCACACTACTCGGACTCGACGGCCCCTCTGCGCCGGTTGCTCCGGAAGGACATCACGTGGGACTGGACACCAGCATGCCACGATGCTGTGCAGATCATCAAACAACAGCTCACGTCCCCACCCACGCTAACTCATTTCAGCTTGACCGCTCCCACCTTGGTCACCTGTGATGCTTCTGGAGTGGCGCTAGGCGTTGTGCTCTCCCAGATTCATGACGGGGTGGAACGCCCTGTCGCTTTTGCCTCGCGTGCGCTTACTCCAGCAGAGCAGAAATATTCTGTGGGGGAGCGGGAGGCCCTAGCCTGCATGTGGGCATGTGAACGCTGGCATGTCTATCTCTATGGCAGACCGTTCACCATCCGTACAGACCACCAGGCGCTAACAGCACTGTTGGCGACCCAAGGCTCTGGGCACAGGCCCATGAGACTCCTGCGGTGGGCGGACAGGCTAAATCAGTACAATTTCAGCCTGGAGTTTATGCCTGGGCGGGCCAACACGGTGGCCGATCTCCTGTCAAGAGCTGTGTCAGTGACGAAGGAGACGGTCGGAGCAACACCAGACACAGAGAACGATGAAGATTGGGTTCAAGTCCTGCATGGACCCCTCAGTTCAACAGTTACCCTGACAGAGCTGCAGCAGGCCTCAGCTGCTGATGAGGCACTCACAGTGCTCCGTACCTATGTGCAGGATGGCTGGCCTGCCCAAGTGGATGACAGGGTGCTTCCCTACTACCGTTTCCGCAACGAACTCTCCTGCTGGGGGGCGGTGTGCCTTGCTCGTGGTCACCGGGCAGTCATTCCAGAAACCCTCAGGGCCAGGGTACTGCATATGGCGCACGAGGGGCACCTGGGGGTGGTCAAGGTGAAGCAGCGCTGCCGTGATACAGTGTGGTGGCCCGGTATAGACTCTGATGTTGAGGAGCTGGTGCGTAACTGCGCCTGCTGCCTTTTGAGTGGGAAAACTGGCCAGCCTGCCACAGCCCCTCTCACCCCGACCCCTTGGCCACCTTCACCTTGGGAACATATTCAGGTCGACATCTGTGGGGAACTTCATGGGGCACCTGCTCACGCCCGCTACCTGCTGGTGGTTCATGATCTTCACTCGAAGTGGCCTGAGGTTTGCCAACTGAGCTCCATCACTGCACACACCATCATAGACTGCCTGGACAACCTGTTTGGACGTTGGGGCCTTCCCAGTGTTGTTACAACAGATAATGGGGCCCAGTTCACCTCAGCAGAGTTCACAGAGTTCCTCACACTACGCTCCATCAGGCACATCAGGACAGCAGTTTATCACCCAGAGAGCAATGGTGGTGTGGAACGACTCAATGAAACTCTCAAAAATGGACTCAGAGCCTGTCTGGAGGAGGGGAGAACCTTCAGCGACGCTCTCAACCAAACCCTCTTGACCATCCGGGCATCCAAGCATTCCACCACAGGAGTTTCACCGGCGATGTTAATGATCGGGCGCGAACTGAAGCAACCCCTGGACTGTCTGAGAGCTGAGCCAGCTCCTGCACGTGGGAGCCCAGAGCTCCAGAAAGCCAGAGCTCAGGTGAAGGGTTCGCAGGCCCGGATGAAAGAGAGGTTTGATGCCACGCACCGAGTGCAGACCCCCTCACTGGCTGCAGGGGATTGGGTCAGGATCAAACGGCTTCATCGGAGAAATAAACTGAAATCATTCTGGTCAGAGCCACTGCGGGTGGTTAAGCAATTGGGGCCGGCCACATACAGACTGGACAATGGGAGTCGTTGGCACGCAAACCGTCTGCACAGGGTCATCGCCCCACCAGCACCTGCCCCACCAGCATCTGCTCCACCAGCAGCTGCTTCACCGTTGGCCTCGGCAACGGCACTGGGTTGGCAGCCTAGGCCAATGACTATTAGGGTGGGGGATACTCCACCAGCTTTGCCCAACTCCACTCAGCAGCCAGTACGGCCCCAGAGACAGAGGGTCCCGCCTGTCTGGCTTGGGGACTATGTGACAGGGTGATGGTGCTACTAAACATCTATTAATCTGTGTTTTATTGAGTCCAGTTTAATCTGTTATTCTTTGCAAAGTGTTATGTTTTCAAGGGGGTGAAGGGGGAAAATGTTGTGTTCAGAAACCACAGTGTTTAGTGTGTTTGTTGTGTCTGTAATGTTGTGCACTGTTTGCTACGACATGTTACTGTGCCTTTAAGAGATGCTTTACGGCATGGGTGGGGAGTTTTGGTTCAGTAAAGTTTGGTGCATCGAAGTGACACGGTGTGGTTATTGAGTTCCCGCGGACGTTACTGTCTTTAAAATTAACTCGGGATCCGGTCAGTTCTCCTGGCACCAGGGCTTCATTGAAGCCAAGGGCCAATGATCTAGGCCACCCAACAAAAAGGACTGGAGTAAGGAGGTCTACTCACCTACGTGGTCTGCAGCTCCATAATTTGGAGGAAGATAATAATAGTTCTCCTCCAAACCTGTCTAAAGGAGTTGACAGGTTGTACCCGTCCTCAATTATCTCTGAGCAGGACAACTCGGGGACAAGCTGCCTCCTCCCAAACCTGGTGGACCCCCAGGGGCTGTTGGCCTCTGAGTCACCAGAGGAGGCGTTGCGGCCACCTCGGCCAAAAACTGCCAAAAGTCTCAGCTTGTCGGCTGAAAGAAACAGGCTGATGGCGGCCGGCCTGCCGGAAAACATGGTATTAACCATACAGAATGCTCGTGCAAGGTCAACACAATCTTTATACGCTCAAAAATGGCGTATATTCGAGGCCTGGTGCTCAGAAAGAAATATTATTTCTTATGCATACAACCTGGTCCAAATCCTGACCTTCCTTCAGGATCTTTTGGAGAAGCGTCGTTCTCATTCAACGATTAAAGTCTTCCTTTCAGCTATTTCTGCTTGTCATGAAGGCTGGGGAAACAGGACACCTGGAGCACCCCATAAGATTTATGAAGGGTGTTCTTCGGTCTAAACCACCCAGCAGGATCCTGACTCCTGGCTGGGACCTCGGTTTGGTCTTGGGGGCTCTATGCGACCCCCCATTCGAGCCATTGAGTGAGACTACGATAGATCTACTATCTTATAAAACGGCCTTACTCCTGGCACTTTGCTCGGCGAAACGCGTGGGTGACCTCCACGCATTATCTGTACATCCAATGTGTACCAGATTCGCCCCAGACGGGTCAAAGGTCACACTGAGGCCTAATCTCGCATACATCCCCAAGGTCTGGACCCTGAACTATAGGAGTCTAGACTTTGATCTCTCCTCTTTTCCACCTGCCTCTGTCCTGAACCAGGATCAGGAAAGGCTACAGGCTCTCTGCCCAGTGAGGGCTTTACGCACCTACATGCAGAGAACAGCCGAATGGAGAAGAACAAATCAACTGTTTGTCTGCTTTGTAGCACCTGCTACCGGGAGAGCCCTATCAAAACAACGCCTCTCATACTGGGTGACTGAGGCCATTAAGAGGGCCTACAGTAGCAAAGGTCAGCAGGCACCCTTTGGAGTGCACGCTCACTCCACTAGGGGCCTTGCCACTTCTTGTTCATTGTTCAAGGGTGTATCAGTTGCAGACATCTGCGTTGCTGCGAACTGGAGCTCCTTGAATACTTTTGCAAGGCATTACAGTTTGGATGTTACTGCAGGTGACGTCACTCAGGCTGTTCTTTCTAACATTCAGTAGAAAGTAGCCTTGTAAGTAAGTTCTCCTCCAAACCTAGCCTGCCTACTGATCAGAGGCAGACGTTCACTCTAGCATGCATTTTACTGAGCATTTCAAGGGCGTGAATGGATTACGTTCCCATAGCAAGTATGTTGCACCGAGAGAACATGACTGAAAGGGAACTGAAAGTTATGCACCATAACTCATGTTCCCTGAAGGAAGGGAACGAGGTGCAACATAACTGGCCCTTTTCAATGCTGAAAGCTCGGTGAAGTGCACTCTTCAAGAGGAAGATGGAGGGGTGCACGCCGCTTAAGTAACCAGAGGGCGGGGCCTCTGGCGCGGCGGTGACGCCCCTAGCCGTAAAGGCGTGAGTATATTCCTTCAGGTAATCGCGCGGGGGCGCAATTCCCATAGCAAGTATGTTGCACCTCGTTCCTTTCCTTCAGGGAACATGAGTTATGGTGCATAACTTTCAGTTTTGGTACTCCTCGGATCAAATCTGTGGATTTTAGAACCAAATGTATGGTGACGGAATTATGTCTTACTTAGCCAAGTCGCCACGCCCACATGTTCCACCCGAAACAGTAAGGGTTGGAAAGCAAGTTACACCAACATGTCTTGGGTCACTGGACACACTGTCATCCAGATTAGGTAACAGGGGACAGATCGGGACCATTCAACGTAAAATTTTACACTTCCTGTTGTCAGGGGGCGTGGCTTAAGTGATGTCATGATTGGATTCAGTCTTTCAAGGGACCGGATGTGGATCAATCACTGAAGGTTTGATGTATTACACAGTTTTCTTGTAGGCGCTATTAGCGTTTCGTTTTTCATGGCGAGATGTCCAACTTTGACGTCTGGCCCCGCTCCTTCATCATGCTTTGAAACAAACCATTTTGATAACTTTTTGTCCCCCATGCCTTTTGAATAAAATGGCCAAATTTGAATGTGATTGAGCAAAATCCCTAGGAGGAGTTCGTTCAAATGCGGAGGCTGTAAACATCCAAAAAGGTGAGAAATTTTGGACAGAATTCCAAAATGGCCACCTTCCTATTTATCGTACAACGTTGGTGCTTGAGGGTTTTCTGTGCATCTTGGTGAATTGGCCAAGTGTACCAAATTTCATGTTTCTACGACAAGCTAAGGCGGAGGGCCTTTTAAAAATTTCTAGGTGACGCTCTTGTGCCGTTTCTGTTGCGATTTTTGCCATGCCCTCAAAATACATAAATTTTCGCCAGTCCTGTGCGGCCGCCAAATTTGGTGAGTTTTGGAATATGATAAAGTCCCCAAAAGGCCAATTCATTTGGCGGAAAAAATTTCAACTCGGGCCTGAACAGAGCGATTACAATAGGCTTTCACAGCGCTTCGCTGCTCGGGCCTAAAAATGGCACACACCAAACATAAAAACAAACAGATGTACTTTGAAACCTCAGACCTGAGTTGGGTGGTTAGGGTTGATACCTTGAATCTTCCGTTCCCATTAAAGGTAGACTCGAGTTGATTGCTTGTTTCAGAATATTTCTGTGGATCTGAGTGTCAGCAGGTTATGCAGGATTTAAAACCTGACCTGTTCCTTGGGCATCCCACCCATAGACATTATATATAGTAGACCAAGCATAGCCTGCTCTGGCGCAGGATTTAGGGCAGCCATCTTGGCGCTGTCACCCTTGTACTTTGCTGCATACAAATAACAGAAAATGCCTCACCACTTCTTTGAAATAAGATCAATAATAGTGAGTGTAACATTTTTTCTGAATGCTCAGCTTAAGAAGGCAACAAGGCTCCTTAGTTTCAACTGTTGCCTTTTTATTTTTGCTTTGTTATAACAGTTATGTGCAGTTCAGTCAGTACAAAATAACTTCAATAAACTCACTAAATCACAGTATATGAATAAAATAACATGGACCTCATTCAGACAATGTTTTTGTGTACACACTCCCAGATATCACGTTTTTGTTTTAAAGGTTTCCAAAAGATAAATATATGTATATATATATTATATGTATGTATATATATATATATATATATATATATATATATATATATATATATATATATATATATATATATGTATATATATATAAGTATATGTGTATATATATGTATATATATAAGTGTATATATATGTATGTATATATATAGTATATATACTATATATATACTGTATATCTATAC
>JBBPBX010001047.1:0-38392 GCA_038048925.1 Garcialebias charrua | reverse complement strand
TATATATATACTGTATATATATATATATATATATATATATATATATATATATATATATGTATATATATATATATATATTATATGTATATATATATATATACTGTATATATAATTACAGTATCTAATATGTATACATAATGTGTGTGTGAATAAATTGCATCTTTGGTTGTATCTTGCTAAACATGTCATATAATTAAGTATGGTATTCCACCAAAATTATTTAAATATGCTAAACTATATGTTCCTATACATGCAGTTTTAATAGCTGTATGCCTAACATTTAAATATGTGGCAATGGGATTAATATTCAGCGTGTTATGATTGATTAAATGCGCTGATACTTTATTGTGCCTGCCAAATATATAAGGCTGAGTGGAGCTGTGGCCAGCGCCAAGATGGCCGCCCTAAATCTCGTCAGCTCCAATAGGCGAGAGCGGGCCATGCGGTATCTAGTGTTCTATATATGATATCTATGATCCCAACCACCTGACTCAGGGGCATAGTTAAAGGTCAGAACAAGTGTTCAATACAAAATCTTCACCAACATAGTTAAAGGTGTTTGCAGTCTGAAATTATCATTTGTTGTAAGTCAGTTGTTTTGTTCTTAAGATGAAATGATAATACCACCTCTAAATTTCTCATTTCTTGTTGCTGTAGTAACAGATCTGGACCTGAAGTTCCTGTACAGGGGGCGGACGATGGGCTCCCTTACAGTCAGTAATCCCCAGGGCTGCCGTCTTTACTACGGACACCTGGAACCAACCCCGGAGCAAGTGTACTTGTTTGGCCCTGTGACTCTGCAGCAGGTTCTGTTTCCAGGCACGGCTGAAATACAGAACCAGAAGCAGCGGTTCTACACTGAGGCCCTTCTGGATGTAATGGACCGTGGTCTTATCCTGGAGATCCAAGAACAGGACATCTATGCAATTCGCCTCTGTCAGTGCAAGGTGTTCTGGTCAGGACCAGGCATGCCAGAACAGGGACGACCAATTCCCATAGAGAGAGAGAGGAAGTTTAAAGTGTTCAGCCTCAACGACTTCCTACAAGGTCTGTTTTCTCCAAAGATTTTTGTTTTTCTGACTCATGAGTTTCACAAACATTCTTTTGCTCTTCAGGCCTCATCCTGTTTCAGAGGGGAGAAGCTCCAAACCCTCCACCCTTTGAGGTGTTCTTCTGTTTTGGAGAAGACTGGCCTGACAAGAAACCAAAAGAGAAGAAACTCATCATTGTCCAGGTGGTTCCAGTGGTCGCTCGGATTTTGACGGAGATGTTTTCAGGAGAACTGAACTGGTCCACAGAAAGCATCCGGCTGCAAATCTCAAATCCTGACGTGAAGGACCAGACCGTGGAGCAGTTCAAAGAGCTACAAAGGCTCCTGCAGACCCAGCTTGGAACCCAAGGGCCCTGGGGTTCCGGGGTTCCCCCAGGGACCCTGAATGTTTCCATGAACAATGCATCCATTGGTTTCTCACTGGGGAATAGCTGAAAACAGTTCTGCCCCACAATCAGTTCTGAACTGGTCTTAAAGAGTTCATATCAAAACTCCTAGGATTGTTTTCAAAGAATCTGAATAGTGATTGATCAAAACCTTCTTCTTTCGGCTGTTCCCTCTTCAGGGGTCGCCACAGCGAGTCATCCTCCTCCACCTCACTCTGTCCTCTGCATCCTCTGTCCTCACTCCAACTACCTTCATGTCCTCTCTAACTGCATCCATATATCTCCTCTTTGGCCTTCCTCTGTGTCTTTTTCCTGGCAGCTGCATTTCTAACATCCTTCTACCAATATACCCACTGTCCCTCCTCTGGACATGTCCAAACCATCTCAGTCTGGCCTCCCTAACTTTATCTCCCAGTTGTTCAACATGTGCTGTACCTCTGATGATCTCATTCCTGATCTTATCCATCCTTGTCACTCCTAAGGAGAACCTCAGCATCTTCATTTCTGCCACTTCCAGTTCTTTCTCCTGTCTTTTTGTCAATGACACTGTCTCCAGACCATACAACATAGCTGGTCTCACCACTGTCTTGTAAACTTTTCCTTTGACCTTTGCTGACACCTTTTTGTAACAAATCACTCCTGAAACTTTTCTCCATCCTGCCTGGACTCTCTTTTTCACTTCTTTCCCACATTCCCCATTTTCCTGGATAGTGGACCCCAAGTACTTAGTGACTGATCAAAACCATTAAATATAATAGTGATGCCACCAACTATTTTCTTTTTTTTAAGTTCAGCTTTAAAGTTCAGCTTTATCTGTTTCCTCGAAATGTTGCGCTCCGTGCTACAGAAATGTTCACACAGCCAACCCGGGGACCACTACTCTGCTTGCTGAACAGTTGTTAAATATTCGCTTGTGCGTTTGGATCCTTGGTTGTTCTGTACATCACCTCCCATGCATAGACAGTCGTTTTTAAACACTATTACTCAAAGGTTTGACTGAAACGCCAAAAAATTAAGTAAAGTGTAACAAATTTATAAAAATGAATATGCTGCGATTTATCAATGTAAAGGTAAATAAAGAAAAATGTCAAAATGGGCTAATTTCTCAGAAGATAAAGATACATCTCATGAAAGCAGACAGAGACTGGAAGTTTGCATTTGTGGGTGGCTTATATAGAGTGCAGAAAATTATATACATATTTACAACATTATTGAAATCAAACATATGGCCTGGCCATATAAAAAAAGAAAAAGGGGAAAAAGAAAAGCATTCCACAGTTTCATAAGCACTGGCTACTGGTTCATCTTCGAATCCAGTTCAAAATTCTCCTTTATATCTACAAATCACTGAACAGTCTCGCCCCCGCCTATCTTACTGATTTGTTACAGCTGTATGTCCCACCATGTTCTCTGAGGTCAGCGGACCAGTTACTTCTCACAGTTCCAGGAACTCGTCTTAAACACAGAGGTGACAGGGCCTTTTCTGTAGCAGGCCCAAGACTTTGGAATGAGTTACCTCTGCTCGTCAGACAGGTCCCCTCCCTCTCGGTTTTCAAATCCTGTTTAAAGACCCATTACTATTTTGTTGCTTTTCAACACCAGATGATCTGTGTTTGGTCATTATATTCATTTGCAATGATTTTATGTCTATATTCTGTTTTTTTTTTACTTAATTTTGTATGTTGCCTATGTGTTTGCCTGTTTGTTTGTTTGTTTGTACAGCATTTCGGTTGGCCTTGTTGCTGTTTTAAGTGCTCTATAAATAAAATGGTATGGTTTGTTTGTTTGTTCATTCATTTATTTCATTTCAATTAAAACAAGACATAGTCAAAACAATAAAATAAAATAACTATAAAATGAAAGGCAGCAGAAGAAGAATAAATTCTTATCATTTCTGTCCCTTCTTAACTATATCAAATCAAAACAATCAATTCAAAAAATACATAATGCAACAAACCACAAAATTATCACAATTTTTCAGTATAATTTCTTAATATCAGCAAAACTTATATATATCTCGTCAGCATAACATTCTTTTTCTTGAATACAACTAATGATTTCTCCTTTTTTACATCATCATCCAAACTATTCCATAAACTAATTCCCTTCATTAACGTAGACCTACCCTTTAAACTTGTTCTATACCTCTTCTTTACAAAAATATCTGTTCCCTTTAAATTATAACAACTATTCCTTTTAACAAAATTCACTTGTATATTTGATGGTAAATTTTGATTCTGAGCTCTGTACATCAGCAATAGTCAAAAAACTTAAGAATTTTCAGTTGATAAAACAAAATACTTGAAGGATGATGATAATGCTTTCTTGAGATCACTCTTATTACCGTACTCTTTTTTTTTGTAAAATAAAAATGGGCTTAGTTGCTGTTTTACAAGCTGTACCCCAGATACCAACACAATAAATCAAATGTGGCACAACAATTTAATTATACAGCAAACACAATGCCTTGTCAGTCAAAAATTCCCGTACTTTATGCACTGCCATAGACTTAGAGATTTTAGTTCTTACAACATTAATGTTTTTTCCATGTCAATTTATCATCAATAATCACTCCCAAAAACTTTACTTCACTCACTCTACATATCTCCACATCATCAATTTTGAAAAGAAAATCTACAGTTGGCTTTTTTTTACTAAATATCATATAGTTAGTTTGTTCAATGATAATTTATTTAATTTAAACCAAGTTTGAATTTTTGCAAACTCTAACCTCATTAATTCAAACATATGATTCAGGTCTTTACCAGAACAAAGGAAAGTAGTATTGTCTGCAAATAAAACACACTTAAGGATACTAGACACCTTAACTAAATCATTTACATACAATATGAACAACTTAAGCCCAAGAACTGAACCCTGCGGTACTCCACATGACACATTGCATAAATGAGATCTAGTATCTTCGATCTGTACAAACTGTTTTCTATCTTTTAAGTAACTAGATATCCACTGTATGGCTTGACCTCTAATTGTTTCAAATTTTCAATCAAAACAGTACGATCAATGGTGTCAAAAGCCTTTTTTAAATCAACAAATAGACTAACACAATATTTCTTATCATCTATTGCTGTAGTAACCTGTTCCATCAAGTCCATAAGAGCCAGGCATGTTGAATTATTCGATCTGAACCCATACTGATCACTACTCAAGATATTATGTTTATCAATAAAATTGTCCAGTCTGGACACAAATAATTTTTCAAGAATTTTGGAGAACTGTGGCAACAGCGATACAGGTCTATATTTATTTAATAAACATTTCTCACCATTTTTAAAAATTGGAATCACCTTAGCAATTTTCATTCATTCAGGGAATATACCTTTAGAAAATGATAGATTGCAGATATGTGTAAATGGCTCTGTAACTTAACTTATCTCTTTCACAACCTTCATATCCATTCCTTCACAATCTTTGGATCTTTTATCAGCAAATTGTTCCATTCATCAGATGTTTCGTCCGAAAGACGAAACGTCTCTACAATTTGTTTTTTGAATGTCCAGAGGACCAGACTTAGCTTTTTTAGATTTTTCTACCTGGATTATTGAGCAACCTGATGATTATATCCACGCACTCTGGTTCTCTCCACCCGTTCAGAGGTTCTGGGTCCAGGTCTGTGAGGACTTGTCTGAAATGTAACATTCCATTCTCTCCATCTGTTTGCTTATTGGCTATCCTTGAAGATGTTACACTAGAAAAAAATACATCTCGTGTGATTTTCACTGCCTTATGCATCGCAAAGAAAACTATACACCTAAATTGGAAAAATAATCTTCGCATTAATCAGTATAAAAATCTTCTGTTAGAGCATATTAGTCTTGAAACCGCATCTGCCGACACATTGGATCAATCTCTCTGGCATTCTTTGATCAGCTCCGTTACATAGTGGGGGTGGGGGGTCTGGGGTCTGGCCTTGTGGGCACTGGGGTGATCCTATGGCACAGCCATGCTTCTGTCTGTAAAAACTGTCATTGAACTTGAAATAAGTGGTGGAGGCAGAGATCCAGCAGGGTGCAGATCTGGTCTGGGGTGAAGTTGGTCCTTTTGTCCAAATCCTTGTCTTGTAGAAGTCGTTTTCTGACGGTTTCTACTGCTTCAGAAATGGGTATGCAAGTGAAAAGAGAAGTCACATGATACAAGAGTTTCTCCCGGGGTTAGCTTCAAATGTTGAACTTTGTTGGCAAAGTCAATGGAGTTCTTTATGTGATGAGGTGTGTTTCCAACAAGAGGAGCTAAAATACCAGCCAGATGTTTAGCAACATATGTCACTGAGTTCATGCTGCTGACGATGGGTCTGAGAGGTGTATCTTCTTTGTGTGTTTTTGGATGTCCATAAAGACAGGGAGTGGCTTCCCCCGGGTACAATCTATAATACAGTACAATGATCGATTGATTGTTTTCTCCTTTTCAAGTTTTTGCAGATAATCTGTGACTTTCTTTTTAAAGGTGTTAGTTTGGTCCCTCTTCAGGGGCTCATAGGTGTTCCTGTCGCTTTAAACTTTACAGCATCGGGCCGGACACATCCCCACGAAGACAGAAGGGAAGGAAAAGGAACAGAAACACATTGAAAAATCTCTCTAAACATGTGGATGTCCTAACTGGGCCTTTGTCAAGTCAGCGAGGAAATCTACAAAGCACACTAATAATCAGAAAAAGGAGAACAGACGAAAAAACATTGTCATCCCTTATGTAGCTAGCCTGGCCCTCGCCTTCCTGCACAGCTCCGCTCAATTCTCATTTCCCTTCACTGCACAGTCTGGGATTTCTCCCATAGACAACGATTTCTCCGGCCGATTTTTGACCGGACCAATCAGAGAACAGAAGGGGCGGAGTTTTTGGCCCCTAACCCACGCCCCCACCTGTCCCAGCGCAGCCAGCGAGCATTCGCATGTTCTCATTCAAAGCGATGCAGGACTGTTTTATATGTGACACAAATGTATTAATTTCCCCTTCTTAATCCCTTATCTGGAGTTTTCTTTTGTTTTTTTGCCAAAAGTCAAGTGATCGCTCGCTCCCTCCTCCTCTCCCTCCGCTGAGTGAAATGAACAAGGAAATGACTGAGGTTGTCACGAGAGAATTAAAGAGTCCCATCAGATTTCCTGGTCTTCTGGTGTGTTGGACCAGCGATCCATGGTTTCATTTTATTTTATTAGAACGTTTTATTAACATATAAACACAGAATATCCAAAGGCAGCGAGAGAAAATTCAGCAGGAGGCGGAGCTGAAGTCAAGTTCAGAAGACCACGGGGGAGCGCGCAGCCAACGAGCATTCGCATGTTCTCATTCAAAGCGATGCAGGACTGTTTTATATGTGACACAAATGTATTAATTTCCCCTTCTTAATCCCTTATCTGGAGTTTTCTTTTGTTTTTTTGCCAAAAGTCAAGTTATCGCTCGCTCCCTCCTCCTCCTCTCCCTCCGCTGATGCTTCAGGTTGTCACGAGAGAATTAAACTCGTGTTCGTTGCTGCCCGAGTCCCATCAGATTTTCTGGTCTTCTGGTGTGTTGGACCAGCGATCCATGGTTTTATTTTTATTTTTTATTAACATATAAACACAGAATATGCAACGGCAGCAAGAGAAAATTCAGCAGGAGGCGGAGCTGAAGTCAAGTTCAGCAGACCACAGGGGAGCAGCCATCAGCAGAGGCCACGCCTCCAGCAAGAATCGTTTCTCTATGGAGAAAGTCCAGACCCTAGTGCGAAGTGAAGGACAAGGGTCTGGTTTTAACCAGGCTATTATGTAGCTGGAGTATCAGAGAATTTCAGAAGGATTTTCAACAAACACAACATCCCAGTACATTTCAAACCCAGTAGGACTCTCAGACAGAGACTGGTGCACCCTAAGGACAAAACACCCACACACCAGCAGAGTGGTGTAGTGTAAGCAGTCCAGTGCAGTGAAGACTGTCCAGACCTCTACATTTGGGGAAACTAAACAGCTTCTTCACAGACGACTGTCCCAACCCAGGAGAGCCACCACCTCTGGACAAAACTCAGCTGTTCACCTCCACCTCATGGACAAGGGACACTCATTTGAGGACCAGAATGTGCACATTTTGGACCGAGAGCACAGGTGGTTTGAGAGGGGTGTGAAGGAAGCTCTTTATGTTAAAGGACAACACCCACCGTGACAGTAACAATTCACCATATTGGACAATTACTGTAGTAGAATATGATGTCTATTTTCATTTTTGCATTTGGGCCAGGCGAATGTAAAAAAACAACAAAAAAACGGATTCCCGGAAACCCGGCCGAAGATTGCCGAAGTCCGGAGTGACATCAATACAGGCTCCACTCAGAAGGCAGGAGTGAGTTCCCGATGGAGGCTTATGAGAGTGAGAGCCGCGGATCCGCGCTCAGTATATGATAGACATCAGTGTGCGACAGCAGGATTAATCAACAGGCAGATTTATTAACAAGGGAATATTAAAAATGTTTTGCTTTTTTTTCCCTCTCTCTGAGCGGAGGAGGTGTGTGTGTGGCGCACACACACCTCCAGCGCGCGCTGCAGGGAGACATCAGCTGTCCTCTGTATTTATTGTGGGACAGACGCGCTGGAGGGAGACATCATATTACTAAGGAAATATTAAAAATGACATGACAAATTGTACACGTCTGACGTCTGTCCCACAATAAATACGTCGTGGTCCAGTTCTGCTCCACGCCTCTTTTGGAGCCGCGCTCTGTTTTTATTTATTTTTTAGAACTTTTTAATAAGATATAACACCACTGCGGTTAAAGCTGTTGCTGCTCTCACTCGCTCCTCTGCCCATGAGCCTCAGAGGAGCCAGCCGCGCGTCTTCTCCCCAGCTCCGCGTTCCGCTGGTTACCTTTGAAGTTCCTTCGTGGTGCCGACTCAGGGCTCAGGCTCCGTATCCCAGCCTTGCGGGGTCAGCGGAGCTCTGAGCGCTCGTGCTCAGAGCTCCGCTGCGGCTGCCTTTTAATTCTGTACTCCCGACCTGTGACTGAATTGATTGACAAGTCACGGGGAGATAATAAAAAGCCGATGCCGGCAGCTTCATGAGGAAATTAATGAATTTGTTGCGAGCGAGCGAATTAAATAGTGTCCTACGTGGATGCGCAACCTCTAAATATTTCCTGGTGCAGTTGTGGGTACAGCTGGACCAGCGCTCTGTTTTTATTATTTTTTTAGAATTTTTTAATTAACTTTTTAATTAAGATATAACACCCTGCAATAATGAAGCAATAACTCTGCATGCATTCAAGGCGGAAACTTCAGTGACGTCAATGCCCATATATGGAGAGGGGCGGATTTTCCCGGAGCTGCTGCTAAAAACTGCTAAAAAAAATGAAATAACACATTTAGCGATATTTCTCTACAATATAAATAAATGCTCCTGTTTTATTATTTAATTAACTACTAAATATTAATGGTAATGCAATTTGAAAACATGGTGGGTCATGTCCTTTAAGAGGGAGAAGCCTTCTCTTAACAGAGGAGGTCTCAGATTCCAACTTTCAAAAACGTATAATGCAGCTTTAGGACTGATTCCCTGACGATTTTTACACCTGACGGGAACAGAGGAGACTCATCTGTGAATTAGACTAACAAAGACCTTAAGAAACCCCTACTGTTAAGGTGTGAAGTGTGATTTGTCAATCTACATGTGTGTATCTTATCTCAGCCTTTAAAACCTTACTCCCACACTCTCTGCTCTTTGAATTGAAAAAGCTCCTCGGATGAAGAGCAAAACGTCTTCTGTTACAAATAAAGTCCAGTTGTTTCTGTATTGAACACCTTTTTTGATCCTGTGACTAAGCTTTTCTCATCTTCTTCTTTTAGTGGTGGCTAGTAAATAGCTTAAGGGAGCACTAGCGCCACCAGGTGGTAAGACGAGTTAGATTCTGGACCCTGCCTACAGAACCGGTCCAGAAGTGGAAACACAACCACACACGATCTGATCTGACCCGAGCTTACCTGATCTGCACCGTAACAGTGGAAAAAGGGCATTTGTCTCCTACAGCCTGAGGGCTTGATTTGTGGCCTGATGTGCTTTTAAAGGCTTAGTTATACTTGCGCTTTGGTCCGCAGGCTGGAGCGCGTGCACCGCGCGCACACTGAGCAGTGCGGCGAAATGCGTTTACAGTTTCGCCACTGTGTTTATGGTTGACGCACGGCGGCGCATGGCAAAGTGCTGTTCTTTTACAGACCAGCAGGAGGTAGTACCCTCTAAAACCTGTGCATAAGTTGCAAGAAAGGTGTAGAAGAAGAAATCTACCGTAGAAGAAGAACTGTTTGAAATCACACAACAAAAACAAATAGCTTTCCGCTCGCGTGCTGAACTGTTGTCTTTATTTGCGGTTTTAATGCATGGAGTCAGCGGAGGAGAAAGCGATCACGTGACTTTTGGCGAAAAAACAAAAGAAAAGTCCGACTCCAGATCAGGAATGAAGGAGAATTTAATACATTTTGTGTCACAAAACATTCCTCCATGCGTCGCGACGCCGTCTCCACGACCACAGCGGCGCAAACAGCTGCAGGCTCCGGCGTGAAGAGGGTGAAGGCTGTCGGTGGGGACCTGTCAATCAAATCGTAGCGCACCGCGCGCGCATAGGCTTGCGGAGTTTCAAAAATTCAGAGGTGCACGACACGCGCTAATCCCACGCGCGGGGCCAACGCGCAGGGGCGGGGACTGCAATATTGCGTCACTTTTCGCGCGCGCACCCTCGCGCGCTGCGTGACACGTCCACTATAAATCTAGCCTGAGGCTTCTCCACATCCCACTGATGTTGCTCTGCTTCAACTGATCCTCCATCTTTTTTCTGTAGATGTTTTTTCCAGATTGTGATCTGAGCCCCCCCAGGGGAGGCAAAGGCGATGAACTGTATGCCTCCTTGGTATTGGTAAAAAGTAGATCCAGTGTGTTGGTATTTCTGGTGTAGCAGGTGACATACTGGGTGAAGGTAGGAAGAGTGGAGGACAGGGCAACATGATTAAAGTCCCCAGTGATCAGAAAGAGGGCCTGTGGGTGCTGTGTTTGGAGTCTGCTGGTGGTAGTGTGAATGACATTGCAGGCTGCAGCAGCAGATGGCGGGACATACACAGTTATGGTAAATGTACTGTACCGGTACTTATACAGCACCTTTCTATCTTATCAAGATACTCAAAGCACTTTACACTACAATCTGTGTCCTCATCTACCCATTCATACAGCACTCTCTACTACAAAGTACATCTCTACAAAACTTATTGAACAAATCATTCTAAAGAGACTAATCAGAGCTTTATCACTTTCATACACCGATGGGACACGCATCAGACACACACAAGGAGTTCAATGTCTTGCCCAGGGACACTTCAGCATAAGATTGCTGGTGAATTTGAACCCCAACTCTTGCATTGGAGGACGACTGCTCAATATTCTACTCTAAGCTTCTGCCGAGGACAGACGCTCTCCCTCCCTCTCTGCTTTGCTGCTCTGTCTGTCTGTGAAACTGCTTCTTGAGCCTCTCTTGCATATCTTGCGAACAAAAAAAAAAATGGACTTATTTGGCCAGTTGGTCCCTCAACACAATTTGATAACATTTCTTCAAAGAGAAGACAGGCTTTAGGCGAGCCGATTTGCCCTGTTGGCATGCACACAGCTGGATATCTCATCGACTTGAAGACTTGATGACGTGTCTCTGCTGTCATCTGTGGATCTAAAGGACACATTTAATTGGATTTACGATAACTGGTTCATGCTTTTTGGATTCAGCTGGATGCTGGTTTTATCTACAATTTAAGGAAGTTCGTCTGCAGCAAAATGAGACCCGATCACGCTGCTTGCCTTTGTGATGGCTTGGTTCTTGCCTGTGTACCCAGACTCAGTTGCCTTAGGCAGAATGGATCAGATCTTGGGGATTTTTACACAGGTACGTTCCATCGGTGTGTGGCCACATAATTTGGACATTTTCAGAATCTTTTGGACAAACACAGACTCAAGGTAGATGTCATTATGTTCTGCCTAACCCAAAACAATTGTGTGTTTATCTGAATCTGGCTCTCCCGGCTGGCCTTCAAGGCCACCTTATCTGAATTCGCCTGGAGGACATGTAATCTGACGCTCACCCCTTGCCCATCGGGGAATCTCCACCGTCAACCAGAGTGAACCAGCTGAATAAACATTCTGTCATCATTTCAGGACTCTTGGATTCTCATTAGCGTTGACCTTGGCCATTCCCCAACATCTTCGAGAATGTTTACGGATCTCATCGGAGGGAGCTGGCTGATTATTCCATCCTTATCAGAACTCTTACATTAGCCGTGTTTCCATCAAGGTTTCTAGGTGCGCATTTTGAAGTATCGCAGCAGAAAAGCTTAATGGAAACGGCAAAATCCGTATTTACTTTCTCAAGTTCGCCAAAAAGTTTATACGCTCGCTTGAGGTGGTTTTTGGGATCTTCGAAAATGAGCAGATGCGCAAAACGACAGATGGAAACACATTTGCCGACTCGTGCTGCCGTAGCGAACATTCACGTCACGTGACTGATCAGCTGTTTCCGCTCCGGACAACATGTAACATCGCTAAAACTAGTTGGCATGACAGAATAAATACAACTCGCCCGATAGCAACACGTACCTGAAATATTCTCTCCATTTTGATGAGATGTGTGGCCGGGTTCTGTTTACAACCGCTACTTCCTGTTTACTGTAGACATGCGCAGTGCTGACGTCTGACGTAATGACGCTGACGTCTGACGTAATGACGCTGTGCGCGGCTTGGAAGAAGCGCTTCAAGCCAGTAGATGGAAACACTTCTGATCTGCATTAATTTGTATTTACATATTTGCGAGGTAGCTCAAAATTCGAAATGAAAATGGATGGAAACACAGCTAGTGACCTCGAGAGCATCTATAAACATTGCTCATTGTTCTCGGTGTCTCCCCCCCCTCTGCAGAATGTCTACGTCACTATGTGCTTATTTGTGCGAGGTGTTTTTTAATATTATTAAAAAAAAATTCTCAGGCAAGAAGAAAGATTTTAATAGGAATTTTTTCACCTCCATTTCCTAATTTCATTCCTTTTTGTCTGTCTAAGCAGATCTCACTTGTAAATGAGTCTTCAAGGCTCATTATGTGACTTATCTGTCTAAATAAAGGTTGAATGAATGAAAAAACCACTCAGCCATAGCCGCCCTCACAATAACGTGTGAAAACTCCTGAGGAAGATAATGTAGTCTCATACCAACAGCTAGAAGTTCAATGCCCTTACTGCAGAGTGTCTCTTTGATGGTTAAATGTCCAGCTTTGTACCCTCTATCATCCACAAACAGCCATACCCCCTGGTCCGGTCTGCACGGAGTAAATGAAAACTGTCCATGTTTATATGCGAGTCCCTTGAACATTTGTTTTTTTCATGTCAACATTCTCAAAGATTGTGGACTGACATCACAAACTGGATTAATCTGAAACTTAATATTCCCTCTTTTGATATTGATGCCATTCTATTCTATGTAGACAACTTAAGTTCAGCTTACTCTGATGCCATAAATATAGTCGTCCTTATAGCAAAGTACCACATTCATTGTAGTAAGTGGAGGGATAACAAGCCCTCATTCCCATGTTTCATGAACGAATTCAAAGCCTATTATTCTTCATTAAGTAGATTGAAAAACTGGAAAACTGCTAGAACCATCTCACAACAGTTATCTAAAAACTTGCTGTTTTAAGTTTCTAATATTGTCTTGCTCCTTTGTTAGCCTGGTTGGAACCAGACCCATGTCCTTCACTTCGCAGTGAAGGGAAATGAGAATTGAGCGGAGCTGTGCAGGAAGGCGAGGGCCAGGCTACTCCTTTGTATACTTTTTCATTTATTGTATTTTGATATATATATATTTTTTTTTTTCAACTTTCATCATTTTGTAAACCGCCCCCTAGCTTATAGACTGTAGTTATGTTATCATTCACAAGAGTTTGTATATATTTTTGTTTATGTAGTGTTTTGTAGTTCTGTTTGTGTTAATAAAAAAAATATTTAAAAAAAATATGCGAGTCCGAGGTTAACTCAGTCAGCCATGTCTCCGTCAGGCAGGTGAGGCTGATCTCCCGGTAGCTCCTTTGATGTCGTGTTAGAGCCGCCAGTTCGACCACTTTGTTGTGAAGTGATCTCATGTTTCACTTAATGATGGACGGGAGGACAGGTCTGTACCTTCTGCCCTTGTTGCAACGCCCTATGCCTGCACGGCTCCCATGTCTCTTCCTCCTCAGCTTGCGGGGACATCAGGTCATTCTGCAGGAGGAGGCACAGCGGAGCTACGGATGGAAAGCAACTGGTACTGAGAGGAAACAATAGGAACGTGGTCGCTCACACATTCTCCAGAAATAGAAACCATAAAAAAAGAAAATGAAAAGAAAATTAAAACAAAGTTTTCAAGAAAAAATCAGCTCCATTGTTGCCAAGCTGCTGAGACAGGCCGCCTGCTTGCGAGGCGCCTGGAAAAAAAAAAAAAGCACTTATTCCATGACAAACTTTGGTGTATGCAGAAGCTTCGTTATTTACCCAACAAATTTCAGTTAGGTCATCTGGACAAAAAAGAAACCTCTTTATTGTGCTGAGACGTTTTGCCTTCCATCCAGAAGGCTTCAGCAGTCTGAGGAATCACCAAACAAAACTGCTTCTCCCCCAACAGCTTACTCCAAAGTGGAAAAAACATCGGATTTTTTTTGGGATGGGATCTAGAAGACATGTGGATGGTTTGAATGAAGCTATTATTTTTAACAATTCACAAAGTTCAACAGGACCAAAACATTGTTTTCAGTCATGTTAGCTGAAAACTTGAGCAGCTTAAAGCTGCTGTATGTAACTTTTCTAAAAATATATTTTTAACATATTTCTTCACTCTGTCACTATCTACTGACAGACTGACGTTAGACAAGTAATCTCTGAAAAAAACTATAGACCCCTTGCTTCTCCAGGTGTTACTAAAAGCATTTCTAAAAACCCAGTGACCCGTCGTTAACCAGCCAATAAAAACAGTTTTTAACCAGCCAATAAAAACAGAGCTTCTCACGCCCTAACCCACGCCCCCGCCTGTCCCAGCCCCAGCGGCCGCGCACGTTCTCGTTCAAAGGATTGCAAAGCGATGCAGGACTGTTTTGTATGTGACACAAATGTATTAAATTCCCCTTCTTCATCCCTGATCTGGACTTTTCTTTTGTTTTTTTGCCAAAAGTCAAGTGATCGCTTCCTCCTCCGCTGACTCCATGACTGAAATGATGAGGAAATGAATGAATTTGTCACGAGCGAATTAAACTCGGGTTCAACGTGGCTGCGCGAGGCTCTGCAGATTTCCTGGTGTTCTGGTGTGCTGGACCAGCGCTCCATGTTTTTATTTTATTTTTTAGAACGTTTTATTAACATATAAACACAGAATATCGCAGCGGCTGCGACAGGACATGCAGTGGAGGCGGAGCTTTGGGGGCTGAGCTGAAGTTCAGCCGAGAGCAAGGGGGAGGGACCAGAAACGTGTCTCTGTTAAAAAAAATTCTGTTCCAGCGTGTTCCAAAAACTACATATAGCAGCTTTAAGGATGATACATCTCTCAGGACCTGCAGAAGGTCTCTGATGGATTTATTTTTGTTTTCAAAGATTTTCACATTCAGTTCATCAACTGGAATTCTTTTTGACATGGTGGGAGTTGTTCAGTTTCTCTTGACTTTTGAAGAACAAGTCACATAGGGATAAACCAAGTTGTTCAACTAATTAGACTGAAACTAAGGGGAGAACTACCGTACTGATCCAGACCACTTTAAAGGAGTCTGAATCTCTGGAAGGAGCACAGGAAGTGATGACAACTCCAGTCTGTAGAGGTAAAAATGTGGTTCCTTGAAAACATTTCCAAAGTTTGACTGTGACAATTTTCAAACCTGGTGCTGTATCTTTTTTTTCCCTTCCCTTCTTTCGGCTGCTCCCTGCGTTAGGGGTCGTCACATTGAACTAAGTCGCACGAAGACTTGGCAGTTGTTTTTACGCCGGATGTCCTTCCTGACACAACCACAGACCATCGAGCTACCACAGCCCTCTGTGTGGAGCAGAGAGCTGCTGTCTAGGACACCCAGTGGAGCAAATGGTGGGGGTTAAGGGCCTTGCTCAAGGGCACAGAGTGGTGTGAATGAGGGTGGGGGCAGGTGTGGGTGCTTCATCTACCCCACCCACATTTTTGATGTTGTCGGTACAAGGGCTTGAACCGGTGATCTTTTGATCACAGGTTCACCTTCTCTAACCTCTGCACCACCACTCCCCAAATATAAAATTGTTCTCAGATCTGCTGCAGTTAATTTTTTTTCCATGTGCATTCAAGATGTCATAAACAGTGTTGCAGTGTTTGTCTGACCCGGCAACACGCTGCACCTGTTTCAACAGGTTTCTTTAACTCCATCCACATGCTGCTGGACAGCTTCTTCCTCTATCTGAATCTTGCTTCTGTCATTAGGATAATCTCAGATCAGTTAGCAGGAGTTAAACTTGTGGACTTTAGAGTTACGATGGAGACGTCTTCTGTTTAGTGCCCTGAGATGACTTCTGTTATGACTTGGCGCCAAATACAGGTGCTGGTCATAAAGTTAGAATATCATGAAAAAGCAAATTTATTTCAGTAATTCCATTCAAAAAGTGAAACTTGTATGCTGTATTAAATTCATTCATTACACACAGACTGATATATTTCAAATGTTTATTTTAATGTTGATGGACAGACAACTAATGAAAACGCCAAATTCAGTATCTCAGAAAATTTGAATATTACTTAAGACCAATTAAAAAAATATTTTTTATAAATGTTGGTCAAGTGAAAAGTATGAACATGAAAAGTATGAGCATGTACAGCATTAATACTTAGTTGGGGCTTATTTTGCCTGGATTACTGCAGTAATGCAGCGTGGCATGGAGTCGATCAGTCTGTGTCACTGCTCAGGTGTTATGAGAGCCCAGGTTGCACTGATAGTGGTCTTCAGCTCTTCTGAATTGTTGGTCTGGTGTATCACATCTTCCACTTCACAATACTCCATAGATTTTCTATGGGGTTAAGGTCAGGTGAGTTTGCTGGCCAATTAAGAACAGGGTCATTAAACCAGATCCTGGTAGTTTTGGCAGTGTGCAGGTGCCAAGTCCTGTTAGAAAATCAAGTCTGCATCTCCATAAAGTTGGCCAGCAGCAGGAAGCATGAAATGCTCTAGAACTTCCTGGTAGACAGCTGCATTGACCTTGGACCTCAGAAAACACCAACAGATGACATAGCACCCCAAACTATCAATGACAATGAAAACTTGACACTGGACCTCAAGTAACGTGGATTCTGTGCCCGTCTTCTCTTCCTCCAGACTTTGGGACCTTGATTTCCAAATGAACTGCAAAATTTACTTTCATCAGAGAACATAACTTTGGGCCATATGTTAAATGGAGCTACTTATATAGCGCTTTCCAGCAGTACCAGCCATCCAAGGCGCCAACCAGTCCTACCGGGAGCAACTCGGGGTTAAGTGTCTTGCCTAGGGACATGAGGTATGTAGTAACCGGGGATCGAACCCGGGACCTTCCGGTCCTGAGCCAGCTGCCCTGCCTCTACACCATCTCGGTTAAGAGCAACCCGAACAGAAAACCTTGGCTAAATGCAGAGGTTTGCACCCTGCTGGAAGCCAGGAACATTGCCTTCAGGTCTGGAAACTCACAGGAACTGAGAAAGACAATGAAAGAGCTGGTTGGTGGTACTAGGGCCAAGGCTGCATATGCACAGAGGATCCAGGGTCAATTCACCTAACAAGACCCACGAAGCATGTGGAGGGGCATTAAGTGTATAACAGATTATAAAGGCAGAAGTGAACAATGCCCTAGAGACCCATCACTGCCAGATGCCCTCAACAAGTTATATTTGATCTAATCCAGTGGTTCTTAACCTGGGTTCGATCAAACCCCAGGGGTTCGATGAGTCGGTCTCAGGGCGGTGGAGCCTCTGCCATCAAGGTAAAGACACACTTGTGTAAAGTTGTGATGACACTTGGCCCTGCAGCAAGTGATGGCTGCAGAGTCATCCTCTACAGTGCAGAAGATCACGCAATTGGCTGTAGCACTGATTGGCCGTTGCTTGGCCAATCAGTGCTGCGGGGAATTTAGTGTGCGCAGTAGTCAATGGCTGTCGCAGTTGTACGTCATGTGTTTATTTTCACAATATTTTAATCCATACTAAATATGTCAAGCAAAAAAAGAAGATGGTTGTACAACATGGATTCACGTGACACGGAACGGTATGGGAGTCAGCGTCCTATCTGCATGATATGCAATGCCAAGTTAAATAACTCTAATGTCGCACCGGTAAAATTAAAGGAACACTTCCTGCATGGAGACGGGGAATACAAGAACACAACGCTTGCTGAATTCAAGGTGAAACGAGCTAGATTCGATGAAAGGGCCACTATGCCTACTCTTGGTGTCGGAATCCCACTGTCTGCAGCCCTGCCGCCCTCTCCAAGATGGCCGCTGATTGACGCCAGCTGACGGTCCATCATCTAACGAGGAGCTCCACTACTTAAGGCTGCAGTCCAGTGAGATCCAATGCTGGAGCATTGTGCCTCAATCGGTATTTATGACTTCAGCCAGAAAGTATCAGTCTGATAAGAGTGCTCACCTTGTGATTTTGTGTCCACAGTTTTGTGAACCCTGGATCCTGTTTTCGTCTGCCTTTGTCTGCCAGTTCCTGCCTTGTTGCCACTCGCTGCCAACCCACCGACCCAACATCCCCTGTAAGAAACCAAACAGAGCATCAGTTTGATCCACCTATCCCACCAGTAGGACCCTGACCCTGTTCTCTCTTCCAGGCACTCCCAAGACCCCAAGTGTCCCTTTTTATCACCTGTACATAATAAACACTGTAAATAATTGTTACTCTGAGTTGTGCCTCTGTTCTGGTCTCGTACCACTCTGGGTTCAGTCGGTCCTTACAGAATGCTCCAGCCATAACCGACCCAGAACGAGACCAGGATCGAGCAAACTCTGTCCTGTTTCCAGATGGATCGTATGACCCTGATCGAGGAGACCCTTCAACGGGTCTTAACCCAACAGGACGCTGCACAGGAAACCATGAAGGAACTTGGAGGTATGGTTTACACATTGACTCAACAAAACCTCACACCCTCGGCTCCAGCTGCATCCTCTGTCAGAGACACACCTAACACAACGCCCGAGCCCGGAGCCTCAAACCAGCAGCTAATTACGAGACCTTCCGAACTATTTTCCGGTGAACCTCATGCATGTGGAGGTTTCCTCCTGCAGTGTAAGTTAGCGTTCAGAGCGGCCCCTCATCTTTACACGACAGAAGCAGCCAAAATCACGTATTTCATCAGTCAACTGAAGGGTAACGCACTTGGATGGGCAAATTCCTACTTGCAGTTTCATAACATTGATTACATTACCTTTGATACCTTGTTGAAGGAATTTAGCCGCATCTTCGACCGACCCCTACAACAACCCAACGCCGTAAAGCGGCTCCTTGGACTACGTCAGGGAAGTCGGCCTGTCGCGGAGTACGCCCTGGAGTTCCGTGTCCTCGCTGCCCAGACCGGATGGAACGATCTGGCACTTAAAGGTACTTTTTTAAATTCTCTGTCCGATCCCATCAAGGACCAGATCGCCGCGAGAGATGAACCCGAGAGCTTTGACGATCTAATAGACATGGCGGGGGCTATCGACGAGCGTTTCCGGGAACGGAGAAGGGAAAAGGACTACAACTCCCGTCATCGCTCCACTTCCGGGTTTGCCACGTCATCAGGTGAGCCCCACGCCTACAAGAACACGTTTTCGGACTACAAGTCCCAGAGAGACAGAGGTCCCGTCTCATTTCCTCGTCACGTCGTTCCCACAGAACGTTTTCATTCATCTTCTGAACCTGAGCCCATGCAAATAAACAAATTTCATCTGTCTCCTGAGGAGAGACAAAGGCGCAGTGACAATAATGCCTGCATGTATTGTGGAAAGACCGGGCATTACCGGATAAGTTGTCCATTGCTGGGAAACGAAAACGCCCGCCAATGAAAAGAGAGATATTGGTGGGCACTTCTGCTCTCTCCTCCGCCTGTCGACTTTTATTGCCCACAATCATCCAAATCCACCACAATCAACACCCTGTTCCAGCTTTGTTGGATTCTGGTGCAGAACAAAATTTGATTAGTTTAGACCTGGTTCAAGGATTATCTCTACCCACCCTGGCGATTCCTCCCATCAGTATAGCTGGGGTTACTGGTGAAACTTTAGACCAGATTACTCTAAAGACTCCTGACCTTCATCTGATCATTTCTGGTAATCACCATGAGACTATTGATTTTTTTGTGTTCAAAGCCTCCACTCCCCAACTCATACTTGGTTATCCTTGGTTAAAAAAGCACAATCCGACTATTAACTGGGAGTTGGGGAGAATTGAAAAATGGAGTGATAGGTGTCTAGCACAATGCCTTCATTCTGCTGTCACATGTCAACCTGCGGATGTTGTGTCACACGAGGAAGTAGACGTCTCTGAGATCCCATCTGTCTACCATGATTTGGCTCCTGTTTTCAGTAAACAACATGCTTTGTCTCTACCTCCCCACCGTCCCTATGATTGTACTATCGACCTCCTACCTGGTGCCACATTACCGGCTAGTCGATTGTATAACCTGTCGGGACCTGAAAGGGAGTCTATGAAGAAATACATCAAAGAATCTCTTGAATCTGGCATAATACGTCCCTCCACTTCACCTGTGGGAGCTGGGTTTTTCTTTGTGGGGAAGAAGGATGGCACTTTACGTCCATGTATTGATTATAGGGGTCTTAACAATATAACTGTAAAGAACAAATATCCATTACCCCTTATCGATTCCATATATGAACAACTCCCGTCAGCTACCATCTTCACTAAATTGGATCTCAGAAACGCCTACCATTTGGTGCGGATTAAAGAGGGGGATGAGTGGAAAACAGCATTCAAGACACCACTCGGACATTTTGAGTATTTGGTAATGCCTTTTGGTTTGTCCAATGCACCTGCTGTGTTCCAGGCTTTGATTAATGATGTCCTGCGTGACTTTTTGGGGGACTTCGTTTTTGTGTACTTAGATGATATCCTTGTTTATTCTAGAGACGAGAAAGAGCATCACAACCACGTACGTAGAGTCTTGCAGAGACTCTACGAAAATCAGTTATATGTTAAAGGAGAAAAATGTGAGTTTCATGTGACCTCAGTATCGTTCTTGGGGTTCATTTTCGAGAGTGGTTGTTATCGAACTGACCCCGAGAAGACCAGAGCAGTCGTGGAGTGGCCAGTTCCGGAGAACAGAAAACAGCTTCAGCGATTTCTTGGTTTTGCAAACTTTTACAGGCGGTTCATAAAGAACTACAGCCGCATCGCCGCCCCTCTCTCTCAACTTACCTCCATAAACCAGACCTTCAAGTGGACTCCCGATGCAGATGCAGCCTTCAACAGACTTAAGAAACTATTTGCTTCTACACCTGTTTTATGCCATCCCGACCCTAGCCATCAATTCATCTTGGAAGTGGATGCCTCAGACTCTGGGGTGGGTGCCGTTTTGTCTCAACGTTCTCCCAAAGATAACAAAGTCCACCCTTGTGCCTTTTTCTCACGACGATTATCACAGGCAGAGAGAAACTATGATGTTGGCAACCGCGAGTTATTGGCAGTGAAACTGGCATTAGAGGAATGGCGCCATTGGTTAGAAGGTACTCCTATCCCTTTTTTGATATGGACAGACCACAAAAACCTCACATACCTGAGAGAGGCAAAGAGATTGACCCCCAGACAAGCACGATGGTCCCTTTTCTTTAACCGGTTTAACTTCGTTTTGACTTTTAGACCTGGCTCAAAAAATATTAAACCGGATGCTCTCTCCCGTCAGTTTTCTTCCCCAGATTCTCCGGACATTGAGGAGACCATAATACCACCTGTCTCTGTCGTGGGAGTTCTCACCTGGCCCATCGAGAAGGACGTTATGGACGCCCAGAAGGATGAACCTGACCCTGGCACGGGTCCTCCTGGCAAACTTTTCGTTCCTTCTAATATGAGGAGTAAGGTATTGGACTGGCTCCATTCACACAAACTGTCCTGTCATCCTGGCACCTCCCGTATGCTCTCTTTGGTCAAGACTCATTTCTGGTGGCCCACGCTCACCCAAGATGTCAAGTCCTATGTTTCAGCCTGTCCGACCTGTGCTAGGAATAAGACCGGCAATCAGCCCCCTGCCGGTCTCCTGCAACCCTTGCCCACGCCCGGCCGTCCTTGGTCTCATATCGCCGTTGACTTCGTCACGGGTCTGCCACCTTCCGAAGGTAATACTGTCATCTTCACCATCATTGACCGTTTTTCGAAAGCTGCTCATTTCATTCCCCTACCAAAACTTCCCTCTGCTTCTGAGACGGCTAACCTCCTTGTCACACATGTGTTCCGCATTCACGGAATCCCCTCTGATATTGTGTCAGATCGGGGGCCTCAGTTTATCTCGCAGGTCTGGAAGAGCTTTTGCACCACTCTGGGGGCTACAACGAGCCTCACTTCGGGTTACCACCCTCAATCAAATGGTCAGGCCGAGCGGTGTAACCAGGAACTTGAGACCGCCCTCCGGTGCGTCGCCGAACGCAACCCCTCGTCTTGGAGCAAACATCTGAGTTGGGTTGAGTATGCCCACAATGCACACAAATCCTCTGCCATAGGTATGTCCCCGTTCGAGGCTTCCCTTGGATACCTTCCCCCTTTGTTCCCAAGTCAGGAGATCAACGTTCTGGTTCCATCTGTCCTGCACCATTTCCGTCGTTGCCGGCGGGTCTGGCGGGAGACGAAGGCAGCCCTCTCACGTACTGCTGCTCAAAATAAGGTGTTTGCTGACCGCCGTCGCTCTACGGCCCCTGTGTACAAGGTGGGTCAGAAAGTCTGGCTCTCCACTAGGGACATTCCTATCAGGGGCACTACGAGGAAATTGGCTCCTCGTTTCATCGGTCCTTTCCCGATCACGAGGATCATCAACCGTTCTGCGGTGCGCCTTCGACTTCCCTCGTCTATGCGGATTCACCCCACTTTCCACGTCTCTCAGGTCAAGCCAGTCTCCGAGAGCCCTCTGTGCCCTCTCTCCGACCTTCCGCCTCCTGCCCGGCTGATCGACAACCACCCGGCCTTCACTGTCCGGGCCATTTTGGACGTTCGTCGCCGTGGTCGGGGATTTCAATACCTGGTGGATTGGGAGGGTTATGGCCCCGAGGAGCGGTCTTGGATACCCCGCTCGTTCATCTTGGATCCCAGCCTCATCACCGCCTTCTTCACCGCTCACCCGGAGAAGCGCTGCGGACCGCCCGGAGGCGGTTCTTGAGGGGGGGGTACTGTCGGAATCCCACTGTCTGCAGCCCTGCCGCCCTCTCCAAGATGGCCGCTGATTGACGCCAGCTGACGGTCCATCATCTAACGAGGAGCTCCACTACTTAAGGCTGCAGTCCAGTGAGATCCAATGCTGGAGCATTGTGCCTCAATCGGTATTTATGACTTCAGCCAGAAAGTATCAGTCTGATAAGAGTGCTCACCTTGTGATTTTGTGTCCACAGTTTTGTGAACCCTGGATCCTGTTTTCGTCTGCCTTTGTCTGCCAGTTCCTGCCTTGTTGCCACTCGCTGCCAACCCACCGACCCAACATCCCCTGTAAGAAACCAAACAGAGCATCAGTTTGATCCACCTATCCCACCAGTAGGACCCTGACCCTGTTCTCTCTTCCAGGCACTCCCAAGACCCCAAGTGTCCCTTTTTATCACCTGTACATAATAAACACTGTAAATAATTGTTACTCTGAGTTGTGCCTCTGTTCTGGTCTCGTACCACTCTGGGTTCAGTCGGTCCTTACACTTGGATTTGTACTTGTTAGCAAACCGATCCTCACAGCATTGTACGAAGTTGCTTATTTGATCGCAAAGCAGGGTAATAGCAACACGCCATCAATGAAACACTCATAAAATCAACTGCATTAAAGAAGGAAAATCTGCTACTCGGAACAGCGGCCGAAGGTAAATTATCCCAAATTCCTCTTTCAAATGACACCATCAGCGACAGAATAAAGAACTTGAGTAAAGACTCATTGGTTCATTTTGTACACCAGTAAATTGAATTTGGAAAAAAAAAAACATGTATTGTGGTGGACCACTAGGGGGCTCTACTCACACCCAGTGGACCGAATGTGTTACAGGATGCTTTTATTGTGAAAGGTCCAGAGGACCGGATGTTGTGTTGGTATATAAGGCGGTGTTGGGTGGTTTTCCCGCCAGTTGAGTAGGAGTTGATTAAAAGTGAAGAACTACATCCCGTCTCCTGTGTCGTCTCTTCACCACCTCCTACACTGGTGACCTACGTGAACTGAATATGACGACATCTGAAGGTCCAGCCAGCTCTCCTCAGCTGTCCGCGGTGGAACCCCCACCGGCGGCCCCGCTCGCTTTTGCGGTGGCCGTTAAAATCCCGGACTTCTGGCTGCACGCACCTCGGTCGTGGTTCGCCCACGTCGAATCACAGTTCGCTCTTCGCGGGATCTCTGCAGACGACACCAAATACCACCATGTGGTCGCTTCACTGGACCCATTGTCCACCCAGCGGGTAATGAGCCTGCTCGAAGACCCTCCTGCACAAGGAAAATACGACGCCCTCAAGGAGCTCCTTCTGCAGCGTTACACGCTCTCAGACGCGGAGCGCGCCGAGAAACTGTTTTCCCTCTCCGATTTGGGCGATGGCACAGCTCTTGAGCTCATGGAAGGGATGTTGTCTTTGAGGGGTTCAGCTGACTGTGAGTTTCTCTTTCTACACCTCTTCCTCCGCCGGCTTCCGGCTCCAGTGCGCACAGCCCTGGCCAACTCCCCGTTTCTGCAGCAGAAGGATTACCGCTCGCTGGCCCGCGAAGCCGACCGCATCCTGCTGGCTGCGAGGACGTTCGCGGTCCAAGCGGCGGTCCCCGGATCTCCAGCGGCGCCCGAGCTTCAAGCATCGCCCTCAGCGCCGGACGAGCCAGCGGTCGTAGCAGGAGTCGCCCGCAGGCGGTCAGGGGCCGCACTTTGTTTCTTCCACCAGCGTTTTGGCGCCAAAGCACGACGGTGTGTCCCACCGTGCAGTTTCAAGCCGCAGGGAAACGAGTACGCCAGCGCCCGCTAGCAGTCGCGGCCGTTGGCGACAAGGAAAGGCTGCTTTTCATCGAAGACTCGAGGTCGGGGAGGCGGTTCCTGGTGGACTCCGGCTCGCAGAAGAGCCTCGTTCCCCCGACTGGCTCCGACAGGTTAGCAGAAGGCTGCGGGCCGCAGCTAACCGCGGCTAACGGCTATCCCATCAAGACGTTTGGCGAAAGGTTGGTGACTGTTCGTTTCCATGAACGGGACTTCCAGTGGAACTTTGTGGTAGCTGCTAGCTCAGTCCCTATTCTTTGTGCTCACGGGCTCCTGGTTGATTTAGCTAACAGACGTTTGATCGACGCTGTGTCTTTTTCGTCACTGCCTTGTGAGTCCAGTAGGTCTGGATGGCGCCTTGCAAGGCAGGCTACCACTACCGGTGTATGAATGGGTGGATGGCTGGTATTGTAAAGCGCTTTGGGGCTCCTCACAGGGGGCTGGAAAGCGCTATATAAATAAGCTCCATTTACCATTTACCATTTACGTGAGGAGCTGGGCCTTTAATGCATGCTAACTTTTTAGCTTCGGGTAATGTGTTTCAGCATTTATTGTCTGAATTCCCCTCGCTGACTGTTCCTGATTTTGCAAACACAAAACATGGGGTCGAACATTATATTCCCACAACGGGCCCCCCGGTGTTCGCACGTGCACGCCGCCTCGATGCTACTAAGCTAGCAATAGCACAGGAAGAGTTTGCTAACATGGAGCGTTTAGGCATCGTGCAGCGCTCAAACAGTCCGTGGGCCTCCCCCCTCCACATGGTGCCCAAGGCAGATGGCAAATGGCGTCCATGTGGGGATTTCCGCCGCCTTAATAACATCACAGAGAACGATCGTTATCCCATCCCCCACATCCAGGATTTTTCAGTGCACCTGGCTGGGACCTCCATTTTTTCTAAAGTAGATTTAGTACGGGGGTACCACCAGGTTCCTGTGCATGTGGAGGATGTCCCTAAGACCGCTGTTATCACGCCTTTCGGCCTTTTTGAGTTTTTGCGCATGCCTTTTGGTCTTAAAGGTGCAGCACAAACATTTCAGCGGTTGATGGATTCAGTCCTAAGGGGTCTGTCCTTCGTATTTGTGTACCTGGATGACGTCCTGGTGGCTAGCAGCTCGGCTGAGCAGCACTTGTCCCACCTCCGTGAGGTTTTTCAGCGCCTGGCAGCACATGGCCTGATTGTAAATACAGCGAAATGCCAGTTTGGGCTGCCAGTCATTGACTTTTTGGGCCACCGCATTTCTGCAAGTGGTGCCGTCCCGTTACCAAACAAAGTGCAGGCGGTGTCAGATTTCCCACAGCCCCAGTCTGTTAAAGCGCTACAAGAATTTTTGGGAATGGTTAACTTCTATAACCGTTTCCTCCCCAGGGCAGCACAACTGCTGCGTCCGCTCTATGGAGCGCTGAAAAAGAAAAAGCCCAACGACAGCGTGGACTGGACACCAGAACGCCTACAGGCATTTGGTGATGCTAAAGCTGCACTGGCCACTGCTGCCCTTTTGGCCCATCCATCCCCAGCGGCGCAAATAGCTTTAACAACCGACGCATCTGATGTTGCGGTGGGGGCTGTGTTAGAACAGCAGGTTTCCGGGGTTTGGCAGCCGCTTGCATTTTTTTTTTATTTTTTTATTTTTTTATTGAGAAAGCCAGTTACAGTACAATTATTGTTATATTGATTTCTTTCTCTTTTTACATTCTCAGTTTCCTCATTTTTCCTTTTTAACAAACCGAACAGCAGCTAGAGAAATAAAAAAATAATAATAATAAAATGAAAATAAACAAAAAATAATAATAATAAAATAAAACAAAATAAAAACCTAAGCAAAAACCAACCAGAACTTACATGTGAGTGGCGGGGTAGCCTGAATATTAAGAATCATTGACATTACATATCAAGTCCAGATATCAACCTGAATGGCAGCAAGGTTTACACAAAGTCAGACATAACAGGTTTAACATATTCTGTCCATTTTGACCATATCTTATAGAATGTGACCATCTGAACATTAATGGAATAAGACAGTTTCTCCAATACATAAATCTCTTTCACTACATTAATCCAGTCTTCAGTTGTTGGGGGTTCCTGTTTAAGCCATTTTCTTGTGAGGGCCTTTTTGCTCCCCGCCAGCAAAATGTACAGAAGTTTTTGATCATTATAGTTCAGTTTATCGACCGGTATGTTACATAGAAATATGCATTCAAAGGTTAAAGGAAAATCGAATGTGAAAATGTTCTGTAGATGCTCATGTATTTGAGACCAATATTGTTGAATGGTTTGGCAGCCCCAGAAAATATGGAAATGATTGGCACCATCCCTGCCACATCTCCAGCATGCACTACCTTTTCCTTGATATCGTTTCTGCTCTGGGGTTATGAAAAATCTTAAAATGTTTTTCCAGCAAAATTCACGCCAAACCTTTGATCTTGTTGTTGTCCATGGTATCTTACAAATGTGGTCCCAATCTTCCTCTGGAATCGTCAGGTTACCTTCTTTTTCCCATTTCACTTTAACATAAACAGTGCTGTCTTTCTTACACTGCAGGATGGCGTTATATATCCTGGAAATAATTTTACCCGTCTTTGATTTAGATAATGATATAAATGTTTCCACAAATCCCAAATTTTGTAAATGTATTTGTAGGTCTTGGTAAAAATAATTTCTCACCTGTAGATATCTAAAAAAGTCATCTGTGCATAAGTTGTATTTTGTTTTCAAGGATTCAAAGCTTTGGAACGCCCCCTTGTGGACAAAAGAATGATAACTAGTTAGGCCTTTTGAAATCCACCCCTTAAATCTACCATCATGTAGATTTGGAATGAAATCTGAGTCATAGGCGCACCATCGCAGAATTTTAGAGGCATTTTCTAGTCCACATATTTTAATTGCTTCGTTCCAAGCCGATATCATTACTTGCGATATTGGTTCATCTGCCAAATTGATTTTGGTTTGCAATTTTGTGTCGGCTATTATGGCTTTAATCGGTATTGTTTTAATTGTGTCCCCTTCAACATCTTTCCATCCTGCAGTGTAATCCGGACAGCACAAACATATCAAAGGTCTTAACTGAGCTGCACAAAAATATTCTCTCAAACAGGGAAGCCCCCAACCTCCTTTTTCTTTTTTTAACTGTAAAGTTTTGTATTTAACTCTGGCTTTTTTCTCTTTCCAAATATATTTTGACAGCATTCTATCCCATTCTACAAATTGTTTTGAGGGTATGGGGACTGGCAGTGATTGAAATAGATACAACAGTCGGGGAAGGATGTTCATTTTAACTGATTCAATCCTGGAGTGTAGGTCAAAAAAGGGTATGGCATTCCATCTTTGGATATCAGATTTTATGTCTATATTCAGGGGGGCATAATTGACCTCAAACATTTTAGTAGGGTCACGGTGTATCATCACCCCCAGATACCTAACACCATCTGCATCCCATTTCCATTTGTAGCAGTTCTTGATTTCAACTGGTGGATCATAATTCAGCGTTAGTACCTGCGTTTTGTTCACATTAACCTTGTACCCTGAGAAACAGCCATATTCTGATAGGATTTTCATTACTTTGGGGAGAACCTGCGTAGGATGCGTTATAACAAGTAACAAGTCATCAGCAAATAATGCCAATTTTTGCTCCCCTCCTGCTGTCTTTACTCCTGTTATATCCTGTCTCTGTCTGATCCATTGGCTCAATGGTTCTATAAACAAGGCAAAGAGGAGTGGCGAAATGTAGCAACCTTGGCGGGTACCTCGCTCGAGTATGAATGATTCAGTAAGGTCTCCATTAATTTTGATTTTGGCTGTTGGTTTATTATACAACCCAGAAATAGTATTTATTATAGATTTATCAAATCCAAATCTCTCAAGTACCTGATATAAAAAGGACCACCTCACCGAATCAAATGCCTTTTCGGCGTCTAAACTTAACATTAAAGTCTCTATTTTTTGTCTATGAACCTGGCTCATTATATGCAAAACTTTCCTAATGTTGTCCTGAGTTTGACGGTGTTTGATAAAACCTGTTTGATCATTATGTATTAGTCCTGGTAAAATTGTCTCAAGTCTCTTTGCGATGATGGAGGTGAACAACTTATAATCAATATTTAATACACTGATTGGGCGGTAATTATTACAGTCTAGTTTATCTTTTCCTTCTTTCGGAATTATGGAAATTATTGCTTCCCTCCAAGAGGGAGGTACTGTTTTTCCTTCCATTACCCAATTAAATGTTTTCAGCAAGGTGGGAGTCAAATGATCCTGCATTATTTTGTACCATTCTGGGCCAAATCCATCCGCCCCTGCCATTTTTCCTCCTTTTAGTCTTTTAATTGCTGAGTGAATTTCTTCTCTGGTTATTGTGGATACTAACATTTTATTTTGTTCCTCTGTCACTGTTGGTAACTCTAGTTCAGACAGAAAAGTATTGACTTCTTGATTATTATCTACATGGGTTTGGGAATAAAGTTTTCTGTAATAATTCTGAAAGCATTGTTGAATTTTCTCCTCTTCAGTTTCTATTTGACCATTTAAAGGATTTTTTATTTTATGTATAGTTCTCTCCGCTTGTTGCTTTCTGAGTTTATACGAAAGGAGTTTTAGTGATTTTCCTCCTACATCACCATACTGCTGTTTGTTTAAAATGATTTTTTTCTGTACCTCAATCATGTTTAGGTCATCTAATTCTTTTTTAAACTTTTCCATATCAGCTTTAATGTCATCATTCATAGTCGCAGAGTGTTGGTGTTGCAGCTTTAACAATTTATCTTCCAAGCCTTTACGTTTTTGCATATTTTCTCGTTTTAAGTGGGAGGATACACTAATTATTTTCCCTCTAATCACCGCCTTCAGTGCATCCCATAATATTCCTGGTGACACCTCTTCATTATCATTTTGAGCTAAATAATTCTCTATTTCTTTTTTTAAATTCTCTTTAATGTTTGGGTAGTTTAAAATATTTGTGTTCAACCTCCATAATGTAGATCTATTTTTCCTGTTCAGACAAATGTCAGCATAAACTGGATTATGATCAGAAATTGTACAGGGACCAATTTCACATGTTTTGATTTTAAACAAATCATTCTTGAATGTGAGAATGTAATCTAACCTAGAATATATGTTATGTGGGTACGAGAAGTGGGTGTATTCTCTATTAGTTGGGTGTTGTTCTCTCCATACATCAACTAAACCTAAATCACCCATAAGGCGTCCCATCCTCTTACCAATATTTCTTACATCACCTTTCCCATTAGAGGAGTCTAATTTGGCGTTTAATAAGGTATTAAAATCACCGCTGCATAATAAAGTTCCCTGACTCCTTGTTGTTGCAATTTTGAGAATCTGTTCATACAATGACCAATCGCTGCCAGGTGGAATGTATACATTCAGGAGGGTAGTCATGGCACCATCAATCTTACCCGTTATCATTATATACCGACCTTCTTTATCTTTGTATTCTGATATATGTTCATAGTTAAGAGTTCCGGATAGCAAAATCGCCACTCCCCTCCGCCTCCCAGAACTGTGGGAAGAATAAAACACATGTTTAAAACCCATCCTGTTCAATTTAGCATGCTCTTTATCACTCAGATGTGTTTCCTGCAATAGAACAATTTGGACTTTATCTCTTTTAAATTTAGATAAAGCTTTCTGCCTTTTTACTGGACTATGTAAACCATTAATATTATTTGACACCAATTTTATCAACCTGCTACTCATCTAAATTATATTTCTTGATTATACCATGTACCTTAATGGGCTCCCCGCTCACTCTTGAAAACACTGAACATAGAACAAATAAAAAAGTCAACATCAAAAACAAAGTCAAAAACAAAACAAACTCAACCAGAACTCTTGACTTCCAAGGTGGGGGTCTCTGGGGTAGACCCTGCTTCACCCCCAAAGGCGGCTTCCTCATCGGTCAATGAAGGGGGCCCTTAGTGGCTAAGGCCTCAGTGTAGAACGCACCGTGAGAAACCTAACTTATTTACTATTGTACATCATAAACCAAATGCAAGTCTTAATTATTAATAACAGAGTGGATCAACCTCATTTTTCTGTGCGTGTGGGAGATGTCCTCTTGAAAGTTCTGAGTTTTTCTTTGTAGCCGGCTGCTTGGTCCTGCTTCTTGCTTGTCGTTCTGCTCCTCGGTCCCCGGGGCACCCTGCTCCAGGACAGCTGCCTCAGCTGCTCCAGGGCCGTTTCTGGTGACTTAACGACCTGCACAGCGTAGCCTCTGCTGGACATGTCTTCAGTAGCTTCCACCACCGTGTTGTAAATCTTCGTTTCGTCTGCATACTTCACCCTCAGCCGGGCTGGGAAGAGAGTCTGAAAAGGGATCTGCTGCTCCTTCAGGATCCTGCGCACTTCTGCATATTCTTTTCGTTTTTTCAAAATCAGAGGGGGGTAGTCATGATCCAAGTTCACTTGCTTGCCGTTCCAGGTAAATCCTCTTTTCTGCCATGCCTTGCGGAGGAGGAGATCTTTGGTTTTAAAACTGAGGAATGTCACAATAATAGAACGTGGTGGCGCGTCGCTTGGAGGTGGAGGGCCTAGAGAGCGGTGCGCCCGTTCAATGTTTATGTCGAGCTCGTCTTGGGACAGAGCCAAGCCCTCACGGAGCAACTTCTCCACAAAGTCACACATTGACGCCGAGTCACGTTCAGCCTCTTCGGGTACACCATAAATCCTCATGGTCTCTCTTCGTGAACGGCTCTCTAGACCCATTAGTTTATCCTCAAGTTTTATTTGTAGCTTTATTATTTCAGTGACGGCCTCCTCCGTAGCTACGATCCTCTCCTCTGCTTTTTCAATCCGACCCTCTGCCTCGTCTAGTCTGGCGTTCATCTTTCGGATTTCTTCTTTAATTTCCCCCAAATGCGCATTGTTTTCCTGTCGGAAGCCTCTTAATTCCTGCAGTACCGTCTCCCACTCAGCCATGCTTAGCTCAGTTCAAAAAGTTCAGTCGTATTTATTAGCAGAGCTAGTTAGCGGTTAGCATTAGCCGCGATGCTAGCGATATTTTCTCGGTTTTAAACGTCCGCTGTTTGGCACTACCAAGCATCGGTTTAGATGTATTTCGCTCACCCCAGTTCTTTTTCACCTTTATGGATGTGTTTTCGTCGTTTTAGTGGGGTTGGGTTTTCAATTTCTTAGGTTCTCTCGGGAGCCCGTTCACTGCGTGGCCTTCACGGTGACGTTCAAACCGGAAGTCCCCGCTTGCATTTTTCAGCCGTACGCTACGGGACAATGAGCTGAAATACAGTGTTTTTGACAGAGAGTTGCTGGCGCTTTACCTGGCCACACGCCATTTCAGGTTTTTCCTGGAGGGCCGCCGGTTCACTGCATATTCATTCATTCATTCATTCAACCTTTATTTATACAGGCTAGCCTCGTTGAGTCACAGGGACTCATTTACAAGAGGGACCTGTCTCACTCACACCAAACAACCATCCACTCTCACACCTAGGGTCAATTTAGTCACCAATCAGCCTAACAAGCATGTTTTTTGGTCTGTGGGAGGAAACCGGAGTACCCGGAGGAAACCCACATATGTTGACCACAAACCCTTGGTGTTTGCGATGTCAAAAATTTCTGACCCCTGGTCTGCTCGCCAGCAACGCCACCTCGCAGCGGTGTCTGAATTTACTACAGACATTCAGCATGTGGCTGGAAAATCCAACGTGGTGGCCGACTGTCTCTCCCGGGTGCTGATCTCTCCCGTATACGTTGGCATCGATTTTTCTGCTATGGCTGCGGACCAACGTAGCGACGCAGAAATACTCGAGCTCCAGTCCGGGCCCACGGGCCTCGAGTTGGAGGAACGGTGGGTGAATGACGGAGGTCCCCTCCTGCTCTGTGATGTTTCTACTGGCAGGCCCCGCCCCCTGCCCACTGAGCAAGGAGACGTCTATACGACGTCTTTTTCAGGTCATTTCTGGACGTCGAAATCAGGTCCCTGGAAGGTCGAAAACGTTACGCCAGATGACGTCTTTTCCCCGACGTCTAAAAGACGTCTTTTTTCCGACGTCCAACAGACGTCTATATTCCTGACGTCTAAAAGGCGTCTACATTAGACGTCTATATTCCTGACGTCTAAAAGGCGTCTACATTAGACGTCTATCTGACGTCAATAACTTACTGTATTTAGCTTATTCTAATTAGGCTATTATATTTAACTTATTTTAGTCACTTTACATGCTGCTTGTTCATGCTATGCATATAAAAAGTATAATGAATCTACTTTAAAATTGCGTTGAGGCAAACAAATCTAGGGAAATACTTTGACCATCCGCAGCTTTAAAATCCTACAAACAGTTGGATTAAGTTTTACAAATCACTCCATAAATTTTACCTTTATCCTGTTTATTTAACACAATTTAAAGGAACAGCATAACACATAAAATTGAGAATTCCACCTTTGGTAACTTAAAAAAAAAAGCTTTACATTACGGAACTTATCAACTGGTGGCAACACAAAATACACAAACAAATCTATAAAAGTACACAGCTCACTTGGGTCTGTACTTCACATAATTTTTTTTTTTTTAAATGCCTTCATTCTTTGGCCGTACTTAACATAAACAATAATAATTTTTTAACATGCCTTCATTTTTGGTCTGTACTTAACAATTTTTTTTTAACATGCCTTCATTTTTCTTTTTGATATAGCAGGCAGGAACAAGATAAATAAAAAAGCTGTATACAATTACAGTCCCCTCACCACAAAAATAATCTGTACAAAGTGTGCTGGTCATAATATTTTAAATAAGTTGTTTTATTTCAGGAATTCCATTCAAAAAGTGAAACATTCATTACACACAGACTGATATATTTCAAATGTTTATTTATTTTAATGTTGATTAAAACTGACAACCAATGACAACCCTAAATTCAGTATCTCAGAAAATTAGACTACTACTTGAGCTCAATAAAAATAAAGTATTTTTATAAATGTTGGCCAACTGAGATGTATGAACATGAAATGTACAATATGTACATCTTTCAATAGTTGGGGCTAAGGACCATGCTACCATGTTAATACTTTTCAGTTGGCCAACATCTATAAAAATCATTTTTTAATTGATCTCAAGTAATGTAATTTACTTATAATGAATTTGGAGTTTTCATTAGTTGTCAGTTATAATCATCAGCATTAAGATTATTTTTAAATATATCAGTCTGTGTGAATGAATATACAGTAATACTGTATAGAAGTTTTACTTTTTGAATGGAATTACTGAAATAAATAACTTTTTCACAATATTCTAATTTTATGCCCAGCACCTATTTGCATCTCCCCCCCAAAAATGTGTTCCTCAGTTCTGTGTGAGCCCGTATCCTCCACTTCTATGTGGCACGTTTTAAATGTCCTGTGTGACCCTATGTCCTCCACCTCTTTGGGGTGCATTAAATGTCCAGTGTCCACTTCTTTGTGGTGCATTAAATGTCCAGTGTCCACTTCTTTGTGGTGCATTAAATGTCCAGTGTCCACTTCTTCGTGGTGCATTAAATGTCCAGTGTCCACTTCTTCGTGGTGCATTAAATGTCCAGTGTGAAAGCCCCACCTCCACTTCTTTGTGGCACATTTTTTCATTCAACCTTTATTTATACAGGCTAGCCTCGTTGAGCCACAGGGACTCATTTACAAGAGAGACCTGTCTCACTCACACCCAAGGTCATAGAGTCACCATCAGTCTAACATGCATGTTTTTGGACTGTTGGAGGAAACTGGAGCACCCGGAGAAAACCCATGCATGCACGGAGAGAACATGCAAACTCTACCCAGAAAGGCCCCCGGACCGGGATTTGAACCGGGGACCTGCTCGCTGAGAGGCAGCAGCTCTACCAGTTGTGTTAATTGTCCAGTGTGAGCCCATGTCCTCCTTTGCATGTTTTAAATGCTCTGCAGCATGAGTCCTTATAAAATCCTCTGTTGCTGCAGAATCTCCATTCATGATTCCATCTGCATTTGCAAAAAAACAAACAAAAACAAAAAGTAATTAGCAATATGCAAGGGCAACCTGGAAAATGCACAGTGTCTTGCTGGGATCTCCCTGATTAATAAATAAATAAATAAAAACATCCATCCCAGCAAATGTTGATAGGTGGCTTTGAGTTTTTGCCAATCACTTAGAACACTAGTTAACACACTAACACACATTTTTATTTATTAACCTTTATTTAAGCAGGCAAATCCCATAGAGATCACAGATCTTTTTTTCAAGGGAGGCCTGGACCTGAAGGCAGAACATGCATGTTTTGGATCTGTTGCAGGAAACCGGAGTACTCGGATAAAACCCACGCAAGCACGAGAAGAACATGCAAACTCCACAGAAACACTCCAGGTCCAACCGGGGATTGAACCCAGGACCTTCTTGATGTGAGACAATAGTGCTAACCACTGAGACATCGTGCTGCCAAATTTGAGCACATCAGTTAAAAAATTGCTGCAAAACGCACTCGAGTTGCCAAACATTTTCATATCTATGAGGTGCCATTAGCAAAGTTACAAAAATCAACAGCAATATTTTAGTTTAGAGAAAACATTTTTTTCCAGTCATATTTTAACCATGTTATTAATACACATCGTTCTAAATTAAATATTTAATTTGATAGCTAAATATTTAGTTTACAAAACTAAATACTGAACTTGCAAGTAAAATATTTAGTTCAGATGGTTAGTGGGTGGGTGAGCGTGTGTTGATACATACCTATCAAGAAATTTGTAGACAAAGTCCTTGGTGTGCTTTCCTCCAATTCTGGAAATTTGCAGAACCTGTTGGAATAAATCCATGATATAGTTCACTGACACTTCCAAGTGTTTGGTTGTACGGTACTGCGTTATGCTCGGCTTTCCTCCAGACTTGTAAAACCTACCAGGGTAGCAAATTTGGAGTCACGAGGTGCTCCTCTCTCACAAAATCCTCCATGGTCTCTATCCTTTTTGGCACAGCTGAAGAGGTGGGATGTATACGGTGTAGGCGATCGCCGAGGTCAAAGAAGTTGAATACGCTGAAACACTGGGGGGAAAAATAAAACAAAAACACACATTTCTTGATTACAATCTCTCCAACAGCAAGGTGGCTGTGGTTGATCATTTTTTTCCAAGTGTCTCACTGCTAACTGTTCAATACTTACCATCCTGAGGCAATGGGAATGCCCATCTTCCAATTTCTGATCTGGAAGTGGCATCGGTTTTCCATGAAAAAAATAATAAAATAAATTTTATTTTGCAAGGCCTGATAAAATAAACAATGGTTTAAAGTGTAATGTATACCGGTACTCACTGGGCGTTGACAGGTCCTTGGGTTGAGGCGCTGCACTTGCTGAGGACAAAAACAAAAGATTATTCAGCGATGCAAAATAATAGATGCTTTTCACTGACGTCATATCCGGTGTTTTTTTTTTCCGGTAGTCGCCATCTTGTAGGACTAGCATTTAGCTACGAGCGAGTATGGACGAACAACTACGACCACGTAAAAAAACATTGAAAAAGCCGCCGACCGACGCAAACGGAGATTACCGGGACACGGAGCGGTACCAGGACACACTGGATGCGAAAGCAAGACAAAGGTATCTGGATAAAATTGGCTGTAATGAGGGCAAAAGACCCTTATGAGCTGCCGAAGTCTGTCTGGACCGAGTGTCACTACAACTGTCCAGATTAAAACCAGTGTCACTAAAACTGTCAAGATTAAAACCAGTTTCACTAAAACTGTCAAACTGTCCAGATTAAAACCAGTGTCACTACAACTGTCAAGATTAAAACCAGTTTCACTAAAACTGTCCAGATTAAAACCAGTGTCACTAAAACTGTCAAACTGTCCAGATTAAAACCAGTGTCACTACAACTGTAGTTGTTTTAGCCATAGTTTACAATGCAAAACACATTTCTAAACACAAGTCTGCAGATTTGTTGTTATTTTTGTCAAAGTTATTTGCCCATTACTTAATGGAAAAATATAACCGTATGAAATTATAGTAAGCTTACAAAGTCAAGGTTATCGCTACTAATTTCAAAACACTATCAAATGCTGACAGGTAAATACTCTTTAATATTTATGATAGTAAGATGACACAATAAAAATCCAAATTAACCATCTGGAGTCATCTTCTTCTAACTACATTAATTATATGCTGCAGACTGACTTCAGGTGTGGTACAGATCAATGTGTCTTCTAAAATAAGTCTTTTCCAGGTCAATGGTTTATAAAAATCATGTTTTATTTAAGTCCATCAGTTTCACAGTTCATGTACATTGTTCTCAGTTTCTTATCAACATCATACGACACAGTTCAGCTGCACATTCACAGAATGAATGGTTCCACTAAAGTGAAGACTGACATGAGTGTTACAAAACTAGGGAGTCCTGTGTAATATTTAACCTTCTCTATGTTTTGTTCATAGGACTGTGATGTAATTGTTGCAGCAGCTAGTCTTCAAAGTTTTTAATTCTGGTCAACATTTGCTGAAACTCTACTCTCATCTGGTTTCCTAGTTGCAGTTCTGAACTGGCACCATCACCACTGGTTTCCTCATCAGCAACTCCATCCTATGGTGGTGTGTGGTGAAGCTGGAGGTGGTGTGGGAATTGGAGTCTGTTCCAGTAACGCCGCTGCGATGGCTTCACACTGCTTCTTCTTCTGTCGCCTGCCCTGTGCACGAGCATACTGTGAACAGATGAACATAATCAGAGTTGTTGAAGGAGGAGAAAAAAACAAATAAAATCTCAAATTTGATGTAATTACTTTCAGTCTGAGTCAATGTACAACACACACCTCGTAAAGAAAAAATGAAGCACAACTAAAAAACTGTAATATAACTTTGATATGTGATCAACTGCTTTTGCACTTTAAAACTTCTACTTCATAAAACATTGTGTGTGAATGTGTGTCTTATTAAATGATGCAAGAAATCTGCAAAGCGTCTTTGAGGGCCTCAAAAAGAAAGACTAATGCAATATTATTTCTATTATTATTATTATCATAAACAAAAATAACAGGCTTGTATGAGATATGGACGTATGGTTAAATCGCATTAGGTGAGCACAGACTTTTTGTGCTTTTTCTATGTAACAAGAAGTACTTGTTAATAAACCATAACTTCACTTTAATTTCAAATGAAACACTGTTAACAGTATCTTTAACTTAACCACAGAGGGTCATAATTATACAAAATATGACTTGGCTTGTTATACAAGACAACATCATATAGCCACCTGTTTGATGCTTTTTCTCTGGCTGAATGTGCAGACATGTCATAACCCAGGTTGAGAGAAGGAGCCCAGTCAGGATTTGTCTGGTCAAAAAGGGCAGCAGGTTTACCTGGAAAATACAGAAAAAAGAAAAAGTCACAACCTGCCCTGACTTTCTGTTGTGCATAATCTGACAGTCTATGCACATTTACATGGGTTGATTACTCAACGTTCTGCTAACTTTGACTGTTCATTTACATTTGACCATTTCTCTGTGTTTTTAACAACACTCACCATTTTTGAAGTGCTCTGAACATACTCTTGAATATTTGGATGGGCTGAAATCCCTGCGATTGATTCTCACCAGCCACAAGTCACGTCACTTTGCTGATAGTTCTTCTGTTGCTTCTCCTTGGTGTTTTAAGACCTTCGGAATTTAAAAAAAGGACCGCTTCACATCACCGCAACCAGCACGGTTGTTGCAGCGAACGACAACGCAACCTTGGACCATGATTGCTACAAAACTACTAGTAATCCAACAACAAAGAAACAAACCGGCGCGTCTACCAACGCTCCACAAATTTATAT